>JAFVLL020032457.1:0-50507 GCA_021397915.2 Tor tambroides | reverse complement strand
ATACTGTAGGGATGGTCATTAATTGAAACTCAAATGTAAATATTCTAATATTTTGAGATACTGATTTTTGACTTTCATGACCTGTAAGCTCTAATTATCAAAATTAAAACAAAAAAACTTTTGAAATGTTTTACTTTACATGCAATGAATCTAAAATATATGAAAGATTTACTTTTTGAAATAACTTACAAGAAAAAATGAACTTTTTCACGAAATTCTAATTTATTGAGATGCACCTGTATTTAGATAATTAGAAATAATTAATTTGGCATAATATATATTTCTTTTTTTTTTCTTGAGCCTTTCTCTCCCCACATCTCAACTGATTTCTGCAATTCTGCAGCTGTGGTCTTTGAAGAGTCTTTGGCCACTTAAAGACACTGATGCATACACATACACTTCCAGGCAAATTCATAACATCTCCATTTGACTGAAACATCTTAATTATTGCCCTGATGGTCGAAATGGCAATTTTCAATGCTTTAGCTATTTTCTTGCTGCCAAACAATCTTTTGCTGCACATCAGAACGAAATTCTCTGGTTTTACTCATTGACTAACATGTATTGGAGAAAAACATTTATTTCATAATGTAATTTTCCCCCACTTTCAGTTGTTTTACTTAAAGGTTAGATTTTTGTGAAGTTTTTGAATGACAGATCAAAAGAATAAACAATGCAAATTTATTTTCATAGCCTTCTTTGCTCATATTTACCAAAGGGGCTACTGATTCTAGCCTCAACTGTATGTCCACTGTATGATATACATAATAACTGTGAAATGCAGTCTATTGCATTGATCCCAATATAAAACATCCTTTAGATCAAGATACCTAAAGAAGAAAAAAAAAAAAAACGAGAGCATTCCCATGAACAGCACATTTATTCACCATTCAGCAGATAGCTTTCTATCTCTGTACAAGCAATATAGATTCTGTTAGCATATACTCTTTCTATAGTACAATAATCATTTACACAAATATACACAATTTAAAATATAAACTTGTTCCAAAGTACAACATATACTGTTTTTTATTTATTCATTTTTTTCACGACATAGCGTTTTATTGAGGCAGTCCACACAATTTATTTTCTATTGTGGGTGAAGAGCACAGGCAACAGTTAAGCGGGCTCAATCAGCACAAACCGAAACAAAGACGTGGAAGAGGATTCCTTGAGGATGACCTACAGTACAGCTGGGCTGGATGAAACTCTTTGGATCATGCACTATCAGGCCTTTCTCTATGCATTGACCGTGATTGTCGGTTGTTGAAGTTCATTGCTCTGATACGGTAACGTTTGTTCCTCTTAAAGTAACACCATGTTGTTACTGTATGTTTGTATGGCACATTTAAAACAGTCTCAGATCATGTGCACTTGAATGTGTCCATTGTGCAAAACAAATATTTCCTCCACACTGAACCCAAGTGCATAATGTAGTGATCAAATAGAAGTGTACGAGCGCACTCTCATTCGAACACATTCACACGCGCACCGTAAGACAACATGCTTGTACGCATGCATGTTAACATTTCTGCTTCTCTCTCTCACTTTCACTCACTCATATGGAAGCTCGTTTCCACCACAAAAGTAAATAAATAAATCAATTGTGACTTTGTCTCAAAATGCAGTATTTTTTCTTGCAATTGGGAGTTTATTTCACACAGTTCTGACTTGTTTTCTTGTAATTCTGAGTTTACATCTCACAATTCTTTTATTACGAAATAAAAAAGATGATTGAGACTTTCTTAGAATTGCAAGTTTCTATTTCACAGTTCTGACTTTCTCGCAATTCTTTTTGGCCACGGAATAAAAACTAAAAGAAAAAAAGTTAATTGTGACTCACAATTTGGACTTTTTCTTCTCGGAATTGCAAGTTTGTGTCTAAATTTTTCCTCAAAATTCTGAGTTCATATCTCGTAATTCTGTCTTTTTTCAGAATTCTGAGTTTACATCTTGCAATTCTGTTTTTTTACATCATGAAATAAAAATAAAAGTGACTTGATCTCACAATTCTGACCTTTTTCCTCACAAAGATATCTTGCAATCACTAGTTATCTCGCAATTTTTTTTCTCAGAGCTGTGAATTTACATCTCTTATATCTCAGTTTATATATAGAAAAAAAATTCTGAATTGTGAGGTATAAACAAAACTATGAGAAAAAATCTGAATTGTCAGATATTGCATCAGAATTTTGAGAAACAAGGTCAGAATTATGAGACAAAGAGTCATAATTACCTTTATTTATTTATTTATTTGATTCCACGGTAGAAATAAACTTCCATATTCTCATGCACACACACAGCCCAGCAAAATCATTTTACACCTGTGATATAATCTGCATATTAAAACTGGGTGATCGAGACTGTTTGGACAGCGGGCTTCCAGAAGAGAACGGACTCCCGGGGGACAGGAGATCCTGGCTCCGCGTTGCTCGCCCAAGTCGTTCATCCTGCAAGCTGATGGCTGACAGATAATGTGCCCTGTCTGCACTGAGACTTCCCAGTGATAGACTATCTGTAGGTCCTGATGAGCCGTTTAGGCCGGTACAGTCAAGGGACTTGCTAGAAGACGTGCTGCTGGTTTTCGGCGGTGCACCAGCGAAGGGAGAGATGTAATGCGGGTCCAGAAAGCGTCTGGGAGCACTGGGACTCGGGCTGCGACTGCTTTCAGCAGTGCGGAGGCTGATGGCAGGAGGAGGGGACTGGTGCCGTTGGTGGAGGCTTCGGAGGGCAGCTCTGGTGTCAGCCGACGTGCTCTCCCTCTGCCTGGCTCCTGGATCTCGGAAAGGTCGAACGCCCGTTATGACCCAATCACGTTTCACGCTGCTGGGCTGACTGCTGCTGGAAGCCCCAGAGGAAAACCCTTCATCTGGGTCAAAAGAGTCCTCTCCACAGCTCACGCCATCGGCATCTAAAACACAGCGAGGGAACAATGAGGCAGAGAAAACACAAAGCCGGATTAACTAGATTTGCATTTCCTAGAGGAAATACCAGCGCTTGCAAGGCAGCAAAAGAATAGTGTTAGGTGAGCTTAGAAGTAAGCTCAGGCTTTTGGATGAGTCTCAGTGAAATGCTTTGACACTCAGCACGCGTCTTGTGTTGATTCTCCTGCGCAGCCGATAGAAAACAACATGACACCATCTTTGAAGTGTAAAGCTGCTGTTGCACTAGACTCCACATTTGCTCCTTTCACTTCCATTCATACACATGAGAACATGGGAGCAACTCAAGCTCAGGGGGACAATTTTGTGGGTGAACTCTGATGAGATGATTCATGAATGTAAATACACTACAGTTCAACAGTTTTAGGAGGGTTTATTTTTTTCTAAATACTTTTATTAGTTATTTGTAAATACTCTTTTGAACATTCTATTCATTAGAGAACCCTGAAAAAAAAAAAAAACGTATCATTTCCACAAAAATTATTTTCAACTGTTTTCAACTTTGACAATAATAAGAAATGTTTCTTGAGCAAATTAGCATATTAGAATGATCCAGATGTCTGAATTAATGGCTGCTGAAAATTTAGCTTTGTCATTTTAGGAATAAATTACATTTTAAAATCTATACAATTAGAAACTTTTTATTAAAATTTATTAAAAAAAATTAATAACAACAACTTTAAACTGTAAAGGTATTTCACATTACCTCCTTTCGCCTTTCTGATAAAATAAATGCATCCTAGGTGAGCATAAGAGACTTCTTTCAAAAACATAAAAAAAAAAAAAAAAAAAAGGCTTACTGACCACAAACTTTTGCACAGTAGTGTAGATGTAAGAAATGCTGCATTCACCTCAGAAGTTTCCTACTTTCAAGTTTGGAAATACAACAGTACGTTTTTGGCTGGAATAAAATGGATGTGCTAGACAAATACAGGTCCTTCTCAAAAAATTAGCATATTGTGATAAAGTTCATTATTTTCTGTAATGTACTGATAAACATTAGACTTTCATATATTTTAGATTCATTACACACAACTGAAGTAGTTCAAGCCTTTTATTGTTTTAATATTGATGATTTTGGCATACAGCTCATGAAAACCCCCAAAATTCCTATCTCAAAAAATTAGCATATCATGAAAAGGTTCTCTAAACGAGCTATTAACCTAATCATCTGAATCAACTAATTAACTCTAAACACCTGCAAAAGATTCCTGAGGCTTTTAAAAACTCCCAGCCTGGTTCATTACTCAAAACCGCAATCTATGGGTAAGACTGCCGACCTGACTGCTGTCCAGAAGGCTCATCATTGACACCCTCAAGCAAGAGGGTAAGACACAGAAAGAAATTTCTGAACAAATAGGCTGTTCCCAGAGTGCTGTATCAAGGCACCTCAGTGGGAAGTCTGTGGGAAGGAAAAAGTGTGGCAGAAAACGCTGCACAACAAGAAGAGGTGACCGGACCCTGAGGAAGATTGTGGAGAAGGACCGATTCCAGACCTTGGGGGACCTGCGGAAGCAGTGGACTGAGTCTGGAGTAGAAACATCCAGAGCCACCGTGTACAGGCGTGTGCAGGAAATGGGCTACAGGTGCCGCATTCCCCAGGTCAAGCCACTTTTGAACCAGAAACAGCGGCAGAAGCGCCTGACCTGGGCTACAGAGAAGCAGCACTGGACTGTTGCTCAGTGGTCCAAAGTACTTTTTTCGGATGAAAGCAAATTTTGCATGTCATTCGGAAATCAAGGTGCCAGAGTCTGGAGGAAGACTGGGGAGAGGGAAATGCCAAAATGCCTGAAGTCCAGTGTCAAGTACCCACAGTCAGTGATGGTCTGGGGTGCCATGTCAGCTGCTGGTGTTGGTCCACTGTGTTTTATCAAGGGCAGGGTCAATGCAGCTAGCAGCTTTATGGAGATGATTTCATTTTTCAGCACGACCTGGCACCTGCTCACAGTGCCAAAACCACTGGTAAATGGTTTACTGACCATGGTATTACTGTGCTCAATTGGCCTGCCAACTCTCCTGACCTGAACCCCATAGAGAATCTGTGAGATATTGTGAAGAAAGTTGAGAGACGCAAGACCCAACACTCTGGATGAGCTTAAGGCCGCTATCGAAGCATCCTGGGCCTCCGTAACACCTCAGCAGTGCCACAGGCTGATTGCCTCCATGCCACGCCGCATTGAAGCAGTCATTTCTGCAAAAGGATTCCCGACCAAGTATTGAGTGCATAACTGAACATAATTATTTGACGGTTGACTTTTTTTTGTATTAAAAACACTTTTCTTTTATTGGTCGGATGAAATATGCTAATTTTTTGAGATAGGAATTTTGGGTTTTCATGAGCTGTATGCCAAAATCATCAATATTAAAACAATAAAAGGCTTGAACTACTTCAGTTGTGTGTAATGAATCTAAAATATATGAAAGTCTAATGTTTATCAGTACATTACAGAAAATAATGAACTTTATCACAATATGCTAATTTTTTGAGAAGGACCTGTATAATTTTTTTATATAATTTCCCTCTCTTTTTCACTTCTCACAAAGACAGAAAGCTTTCTAGCATTAATGCAAGAGCAAAGTATGCACGTTAGATGTGTAATTGATGCACATGTTCGTTAAGTAGTCATTTTTGTCAATATTTAACACTATTTTCCATTAATATTACACAAAATACAATTTTGAACCAATTATTAACTTGATGTTTGTTATTGGTAATTATGACATGATGGTGGTATTCATGTGCAGTCAATTTGCAAACACTGTACGATTATTCCAACATGATTTGAACACACCAAAACAAGACCAATCACAATTCTGTATGCAAATATTAAATAATATTTGAATGAACACATACATATATATATATATATATATATATAAAGTGATTTGAGCTTCATGAACTGCAGAAATTTGTAAAGAAGGAAAAAGAAGAGGAATGTCATTCTATCTTGCCTTGCAAGCACTGTAAAGGTATCCTAAAACAAAACTGAACGCAAATAAAAAGGTTAAACACAAATAATCACAATACAACACTAAGGTATGTGGAGACACTAGTGACAAACAGAAGGAAGTTTTCCATGCAATGGGGTCAATTTAATCTGTAGGCCAATGAACACTTTCTATGATGAAGAAGGGCAGGGCTTGTCCATGGACTGTCTAATGGTGAGATGTTCCTGTGCCCTGCCTACCCCCTTGCAAAGTTAGGTGAATGGTGCACTTTATCCGCCCGTGTGCCACAGGATTGTCTGGTCTCTCCGGGGGGGTGTATCGGCTGGGGGTGATGGAGGCGTAGAATTCAGCCGTGGTTGAGAAATCAAAACAATCTGAGGTGAAGACAGTGAGTGTACTGAACATGATGCTGACAGAGGGAAAATTTCACACACAAAAATTCCCTTTCCCTGACGCTTGATTGGAGGGACTGATGAGGATGTTAATGTTCTCATTATGATTTTAGTGATCATGACAGAAAATAACCAAAAAAACTACCAAAATACAAAGATGTTTTGGTCACACTTTTAGTTTGGGGACCAATTCTCACTATTAACAATAACCTCAAATTTTGCCTCAATAAACCCCTAATTTGCTGCTTATTAATTAGTAAGGTAGTTATTAGGTTTGGGTATGAGGTAGAATTAAGAGATTTAAAATATGATCATGCAGAATAAGCCACTAATACGTACTTTAAAAGTACTTATAAATAGCCAATATGCTAGTAATACTGTATGCATGGTAATAAGCAACTAGTTAATAGTGAGAATTGGTCCCTAAAGTGTTACCGAAGTTTTTGTCTAACTCTGTCTGTGTGTGTGTGTGCATATTTCGCATACCCTCTCGTTTCCAGCGGAGACGACGAATGGAGGCGGCAGTGACAGCTGCCTGTGAGACGCATCTCCCGGCAGGCGTTACTTCCACCTCCAAAAGGTTCCGTGCACCCTCCGGAGGACGAGACGGAAGTGAGCGACTAATTGCATTCGCCACCTGAGCATCAGAGGTCAATGACATGCAGTGAAATATCACATTTCCATTAAGATTTGTTATTTAAATGTTGCTTCATGAAACATGGAGGGCATGTTCATGTAGCAAAAACCACAACTCTGACTTCATTATTATAGTACATTTGAGTCCAAAAGTCTGAGACCACCAGTGAAAAACGCTTCCATTTTGCATTTTATAGCAAAAACAAAAACAAAAACATCTGACCATCTGTACAAAGAAATTCACATCAGTCAGCCCTTGCTTGTTTGATATAAATCTAAAATTTACTTATGTGATTGCTGATTAAGAAATAGTGCAGAATCTTTAATATTTCTTCTTCATTTTTATGCTGTGGTATTAGTCTGCTTTTTTCAAAAACACTGATTTTTCTGTTTTAAAGGAAAACTAAAAAAAATTTGTATCTCAGACATTTGGACCCCACTGTATTTTCCCCAAGTGTACTGTAACAAATGACTTTTACCAGTAATGGCTGGGCATGGAGGTCTAGCTGTGCTCGGTAGAGGATGTCATCCAAAGCTTCCCTCCCCAGATCCCACTGCCCATTATAACTGTTGACGGGAGACAGTATCATCATGCCCATGAGATCATTAGCACAACACTCAAACGGTTAATTGAAAATTAACAGGAAATTTATATATATATATACATATATAAACACATTTCCTTATCTTATTAATTTAAAAAGAAAATAGCTTTTAATGTTCCTCAGAAATACACATTTTGGGGTCGATTTGATTTCTTTCATGTTTTTGAAATAAGTCTCATGCTTACCAAAGCTGTATTTATTCAATCAAAAACACAGTAATACTGAAATACTATTATATACGTTTTCTATTTTGATAATCTTTAAAATGTCATGTATTCCTGTGATGGCAACATCATTATTCCAGTCTACATGATCCTTCAGAAATCATTCTAATACACTGATTTGCTGCTCAACACTTCTTATTCTACATGTTGAAAACAGTTGTGCTGCTTAACATTTTTGTGGAAAACATGATATGTTCTTCTCAGGATTCTCTGATGAATAGAAAGCATTATTTAAAATAGAAATCTTTTGAAACAAATGTCTTTATTGTCATTTTTATCAATATAATGCATCCCTGCTGAATCATTTAATACAAAAAAAAAAGTCTTACCGAGCTTAAACATTTGTGCATGACTTATATAAACTATTTAATTTAACTTGCGGAGTTAATTTTGATATGCCATATTTCTAAGAAACAATCAAAGTTATTTATGTATTTGCTTTAGTAAGAGAAAATAAATGTTAGGAAAAGTAATAGCACCTCTCCTTGAGCTACACTCTAAATTTGACTTATTTAGGAGTTAATCTTTCTGTATCAAATTCCCCTTTTATTAGAAAAAAATAGTTTCACGGAACAAAAAAAAGCAAGTAATTTCAAGTCAGCTATTAAACTTACATGGCGTGGTAAACAGCAGTCAGCATCTGCACCATAAACTCTGGCTCCAGTCGTACACGGTTACACGGCTCCTTCCACGACTTCTGCTGCTGCCGCGGGTAACCGCTCACACACAGTCTGCGTAACGAGAGAGATTCAGAGAGAATCTTTAATGACATGTTTATTTGGAGGCCTTTATGCTAATGCTGTGACCCACCACAGAAATCCTTTGCTCTCTCTCTCTCTCTAAATCAATATTCCATTTAATCCATTTAATCATTCCATTTCTGCCTGTTCCAGGAAGAATTTTAAGAGAGAGAGAGAGAGAGAGAGAGAGAGAGAGAGAGAGTGAGAAAAACAGGCAGAGACGTTCCCGGATCGTTAGCGGAAAAGACTCTGGCGCCCCCTTACCGTGTGCTCATTCTGCAAACCGATTGGTGGGAGGACGCAGGCATAAAGACCACGGCTGAGTTGTAGCAGAGCATCAGAAAAGACAGCACCTCAAACCTGCAGGAGACACACATGCTGCTGTTACACAACCCCCCTCTGACATCTGCATAATTTTACAACGACAAATCAGACAACGGCACATTATGAGTCAGCGACTGTCGCCGTGCATCTAGCCGGTGGAACGGGTAATAACAAATCACACTACATCCGCACGGATATCGCTGTCAAGATGCTCCAGCAGCGCTTTAATGACATTTAAATTCTGAAAAATCATTACAGCACATTTTTTAACCTGCAGGAGAAAAGTAACAGCTGAGTCACGGCAATAAAACGGCCCAGCGGGCGATAGTGCAATTAATCAAATGGCCAGAAATATTCCACACATCAAACCTCTTCCCTCCATAAGAAGGAATAAGTACAAAACCTCAGTTTGCCAAAAAAGAAAAAATGAATCACCTGTTCTGCGAGGTAAATGTCTCTCTCTGAGATAGCAGGCCGCTGTACACCACCCGGATGAGGTCATGCTGGTTCAGGGCTCCCTCGGTTAACGCCATGGACCCCAGGCTGGATGGCTGCGGTATACGTAAGAGCATTTGGCTTTAGCAGTAAATAACTTAGTGACTCATGCGATGCTTACGAATACATTTTTTTTGGATATTAGTCTCAAATGCTTTTACAGTCTTAAATTAAATTCAATAGAAACCATTTTAAATTAGATTTCTTGAGGAATGGGTCTTATTTTCATTGGCGGAGCATGTAAATAAGTGTCAGATGGAGTTTATCCTGCTGACAAAAACATCTTAAACCGGTCTAAGCTGGTTTGCTTGGTCTGTTGGTCAGTTTTGGAGAGGTTTTAGGTTTAGAAGAACAGACTGGCCTCCCAGCTAAACTAGATAATTATCAGCTTGGCAAGACTGGGAGACTATCTTAAACCAGTCTTAGCTTGGTCAACTGTGATGTTTTTCTTGAAATTTTGAGACTTTTTCTCATAAACGTGCATGCAAAGCGTGTTCAAACTTTATATTTCGATTATGATGTTTCGGGCCAATCTGACCTGCATATTCTATGGTTAAATGCAGGTGCGCAAACAAAAAAAAATATTGGTTTGACAGATTTTTTTTATTTTTATTATTTTGTGTGTGTGTGTGTGTGTGTGTATTTCGTAATATTATTTTTTTTGTCAATTATTCTGAATCCAATTAAGGTCAATTTGACCTGACCATAACAACTGTACTATTTAACCTACTTAACCTAATACAAGGGCTAGGTTAAACCTTCAAAGCCAATGACTTACTCAGAGGCCAGTTGCATAAACTTGTGTTAAGACAGTGTCTTAATTATGAGTTTGACCAACTAGCAGTTAGCCAAAGGGTAATCAGTCTTATTTTTGGATTCAACTTAAGGCAAGGCAAGGCAAGTTTATTTATATAGCACATTTCATACACAGTGGTAATACAGAGTGCTTTACATATAAGGAAGTAAAAATAATAATCACAACAATAAAAACAAGGAAATTTAAAAACAAACATTCTCAAGCTTTGTTCAAACTCTTCCGCACTAAGTGAAAAAACCTTCCAAAACACCTAGCTATTTTACTACTTCACCCCCTACTTACTTTGACCATCATAAACCAAACAAACAGAACTCAGAGGTCCTACTTTCAACTGATTAACCAACACTTGTCTTTCTTTGCCCACATTCTCTTTACCATCACAGCACTTTAGCCTTCTGTTTAAACTTTTAAAATGATATAAAATTGATTTAAAATGAATTTAAAACAGTTGAGAATAGAAAATGATTATACATAAAATACAGTGCAGTCAGTTCAGACATAGCACAGTGTTCATTCAATAAATGCACAGCTAAACAGATGAGTTTTGAGTCTAGATTTAAACGTGGCTAATGTTTTAGAACATCTGATCTCTTCTGAAACTGGTTCCAACTGCGGGCGGCATAATGGCAAAAAGCGGACTCCCTTGTTTCGTGTGACCCCTTGGTATTTCTAACTGACTCGATCCTAATGATCTGAGTGGTCTGGTGGGTTTATATTCAGTGAGCATATCTGCAATGTATTTATATTTTAACTTAGACTAATCTACGCTTTTATGTAACTGAATTTTAAAAAAATATGACCAGTCTTAAAGAAAAAAAATGAGATGACTAACTTGTAAGACTACTCTAAACCTTTTATGCAACCGGCCAAAAGTATTGCAGCTCCCAGAACACCCCAAAAACCATTAAAGAAACCTAAAAATATAGGTTTTCTAGCTTTCTGTAGGTGTGGTGCATTAGTTTCTAGTTTCCTGTACCAATGCGGAATGAAACCAGATCTGCGTTTTGTGTGCGTAATAACAAGAGATATCATCTTCATTGATCTGACACTGACACCTCCTGTATCTCAGACATCCAATACAGGTCAGATTAAAAAGTGTTTGTATTTTCACCTCTTACCTCATGGTATATTGAAGGCTTGGAGAGAGACGGTATGGTGAATGACAGCAGCTTTCCATTTCCTTTACTGTCCACAATTTCCTGTAACATAAGACATACATATAGCATATGTATGTCAACTTTGGACACTGAATTTCAGGAAATTGCAGGTAATGCACAATCACCAATCTCTCACCAGGTTGTAGATCCCCAGTAGCAGGGCTTCCACACAGCCATTGCGGTAGCGCTCTCTGCTGGCAGAATGCCGCAAGTACACCCAGATGAGCTCAGGCAGGAACTGCAGAGTAAACTGACGCAAACCCTCCTCTGAGCTCCTGTACAACTCAAACAACTGATGACACACTGGAGCCAGCAGCTAGAGAGGAAGAGACACAAAGACGACAATGACAAAGTAAGAGAGACAGTACGGGACACAGGAACTGAGAGGAACACTCCTTTACAACATGAATTTAAAAAAAAAAAAAAAAACACACGCACAAGGAAGCAGCATATATACAAGACAAACTATGAAAATTAAGCTGATATATTGTAATATTATATGAAGTTATATGATATAATATTAAATATGAAATGGTATCAAAATAAAATCACATTTCTTGCAAATCTTGCGGTCACATTGCTCTTTTTAAGGTACAAAAATGTTTTCATAATTTTAAAAAAATATATATTAAATTTATTAAACTTGAAAATGCTGACATAATTATGATCATGGAGGCATGGAATATATTATTTTAAATTTGCTTTTATTTTAACATTTTCGGTTTTCATTGTAATTTCAGCTTAAGTTTTGGTCATTTTTTATATGCTTTTGTCATTTTTATATATTTTTTTAATATTGCTATTTAGCTTTCATTATTTTTTTATTTCAGTTTTAGTAATTTTAGTACTTCAACTTATTTTATTCCAGTTAGGTGCAAATGCAACATTTCTAATTTTAAGTTTTTTAAGCTTAAGTGTTTCATCTAATATCTGTATTTTCATTTCAGCTTAATTTCAATTTATGAAAAAGTTTTAATAGTTTTAATTTTTTAGTTAATAATATTCAGTGTTGTTACGCCGAATAAATCAAGCCCTAACTGAAATCGTGCCACCTCTGAATGTGCATATCACCACGTGCTTTCAGAAGGAATCATTACCCAACAAAAGACCCTTTTGAAAAGAAAATACCCGTAACATTCTTAAATTAAACATAAATCCGGCCTGAAGTGTTTCAAATGCTCCATCATACCTCACTGCAGGGCTGCTCCTGAATAACAGCGTAGAGAGCAGGTACAAGAGCGTTCTTCAGATGCAGGCTGCCAGAATAGCTGCGGATTTGATTGTCAGGTAACGTCTAAGGAGGAGAAACCGTGGTTGTCATGACTAAGCAGCCTCAACCTGAATCGGCCTGGAATTGAATTAACTTGGAGGCTGAAAATATTCCTCCATTAAGTTCTGAGATTCTGAAACCAAATGTGGTTAATGGGACACTGTGCTCAGATCACTTGGGAAGGGAGGACTTAATTTGAGTGAGCTATAATAAAAATGTCATATTAAATCCTGCAAGGATGTCAAACCTCTCACCTTAAACTCTGAGAGCCATTCCTCCACCACGCCACGCTCTGAGCAGAGCATGGTCCTCCTGAGAGAGAAAATAAGGAAAAGGTGAAGGGAGTAAGAAAATACGTACAGAAAAAAAAACCAATGTAATATTACCTCTCTTGAACCAAAACCATTGCCCAAAATTAACTTTTTGCCACAATGTCAATATCATTGAATTTAGAAAATTTGCCAGGCAAATTTCTTTTCTCATCAACCATGAAAATATACAGTATTTTGCATTATTCCATTAAGTGATGCAAGTCAGTTTTATGGCTAGTTTTAATGTCTTTTTCTCTGACACAGGTTTTATTATAAGTTTAGACACACTTGGGCTTAATGTATACTTAATTTAATCTAAAAAAAAAAAAAAAAGATTTGATCTAAAATTTCATGCTTAAATACTTAAAAATAGTTTTATAGACAAGTATAAACTATATCTACAGTATACCATCAGTCAAATGTTTGAGGTCAGTAAGAATTTTAAAGAAATTAATGGTTTTATACAGTAATGATACATTAAATTGATTAAAAGTTACCTTTTATAATGTTACAAAAGATTTCTATTCCAAGTAATTGCTGTTCTTTTGAATTTTCTATTTAAAAAACATCCTGAAAAAAAAAACTGTATCATGGTTTCCACAAAATATTGTGCAGCACACTGACAATAAAATAAAATTATTTATTAGAATGATTTCTGAAGGATTATGTGACACTGAAGACTGGAGTAATGGTTGCAATGTAATTTCTTATTATTATCAATGTTACCCGTTGTGCTGCATAATATTTTTGTGGAAGCCATGATACAGTTTTTTCACAGGATTTCTCGATGAATAGAAAGTTCAAAAGAACAACATTTATTTGGAATAAGCAAACAGACCAGCATAAACCATCTAAGACCAGATGAGTTTCTTTAGCAAGCTTGAACTTCTTCAAAGAATCCCTGGAAATGTACGATTTGATTTGCGTACCATTTTTGGGTCAATACTGTACTTAATTCTTACTCCTTCAGTTGTGTTATTGAGGGATTTAGATTTATTATTGTTTTAATATGTGCAAATTGGCCAGACCGTTTTAGTGTTCATTTTGGCTCACCTGCCTCAAACCCAGCTCAGAAGTGTAGATAAGGAGAGATGTGGCTCAGATTCTCCATGTTTCTTGATCTCTGGTCAAACAGCCTGCAGATAAAAAGAAGACACACATCCTGCTCATGAGAAAACTCCATTAAAGCTCACACACCTGCCTGACACACAAGCATCACGGTTACTACAGCGACTGTTGGCTCATGTTCCAAACTGAGCGTTTAATATTGCAAACACACACACAGGTGTTGCCCCATTCAGTCCTAATACAGGACGTCTGTGTTTATGGACGTTTGTGTGCAGCTCTTAAAATGGCAGGCTCTGCATATGGCAGTGTGTTGTGAGGGGGAGAGTGCTGTGCTCTGATTAGAAAGCAGCGCTGTGCTGGGGGTTTGGGAGTGAATCTGAGGTGAACAGAACAGATGCTTTACACGCTAAACAAAATCTGCCAGTAACCCAAATCCTACTTGTGCTGTCGAGACATGTCCTAAGATAGCCTAGAGGAAGCAGTGGTACCTGCACTTACAGCTAGAGTTATATGCTGTCATTTAAAGCTTTGCATGTATACATGCATATACACACACACACATCAAGCTCGCCTCCCTTCCAATAATCGAATAAGCTTTGTGTTTTGTTACTTTTGATGAGAAACAGTGTCAAATTCTGTCCATTTTATCATGAAATTCAGATAATAACTGCCGTTTTGACGGTCTTTGATGCGGCATGACAGACCACTGTATAGGCGCTCAGTTCAAACAGCAGCATGGAGCGTGAGTGAACGCAATCAACGCTTCCTCTTTACTACTAGTTATAACACTAAATAAACATGAATGAACGTCTCACGTCTCATGTAATTTCTCAGTGTTTGAGTTGAAAGACGTCAATAAACAGCTCGTAAACAATGTCAAAAAGTCATTGACCAAATCATTCAGCATGCACAGCTCACTAGAAAAAAATGAATGAGCATTTAGCTAAATATATATTAGCCTATATATTCATAATTTACTTAACCTGTAGTTAACTCTTATTTAATATGTCATGAAAACAAGTTGTGACTGCCACTGTGTAAATAATTAATTTTCTTGTTAGAGATTTGTTTAGTGTGTGTGTGTGTGTGTGTGTGTATGTATGTATGTGTATATATATACAGTACAGGTCAAAAGTTTGGAAACATTACTATTTGTAATGTTTTTGAAAGAAGTCTCTTCTGCTCATCAAGCCTGCAGAAATCTTTTCTACCAATATACACTACTGTTCAAAAGGTTGGGGTCAGTAAATTTTTATTCTTTCTTTTATTGAAAGAAATTAAAACTTTTATTCAGCAAAGATGTGTTAAATTGATAAGAAGTGATAGCAAAGATTTATATTGTTAGAAAAGATTTCTATTTTGAATAAATGCTGTTCTTTTTAATCTTTTATTCATCAAAGAATCCTGAAAAAAAAGTATCATAAAGCAGTTTCCAAAAAAAATATTTGGCAGCACAACTGTTTCCAACATTGATAATTCTAATAATAAATCAGCATATTAGAATGATTTCTGAAGGATCATGTGACACTTTAGACTGGAGTAATGGCTGATGGAAATTCAGCTTTGAATCACAGAAATAAATTATATTTTAAAGTATATTAAAACAGAAACCATTATGTTATATTGTAATAACATTTTGCAAGATTACTGTTTTTCTTCTGTATTTTTGATCAAATAAATGCAGGCTTGATGAGCAGAAGAGACTTCTTTCAAAAACATTACAAATAGTAATGTTTCCAAACTTTTGACCTGTACTGTATATATATATATATATATATATATATATATATATATATATATATATATACACATACATACACACACACACATACAGACACACACACACTAAACAAATCTCTAACAAGAAAATTAATTATTAATTATTATAATAATTATAAAATTACTGCAGTTTTTATTATTTCTTATTAATTGCACATTAACATTTAACAGTTAAAATATATTTGCTTTTACAGACTACCAGGAAGACTTGTTTACTTTTTTTTTTAATACTTGTTTTACTAACATATTAAATAATTTCATTATTTCTCCATTAAGAATATGACCAGTACGGCACAGGCAGTGCAACTATATTATTTGTACATATTTGTACACGTGTACAAACATTTGTGGTGAGTAATCATTTTTAAAGCTTTTGAAGAAGTCTCTTATGCTCACCGAGGCTGCATTTATTTGATTTATCAAAATGTATCAGTAAAACAGTAATACTATTACGTTCTTACAATTTAAAATAACAGTTTTATTTTAATATATTTTAAAATGTAATTTATTCCTGTGATGGCAATGTTGAAAACACTTCACATTATTTTTGCTATTTTGATAAATAGAAATTAAAAAACAACATTTTATTGGAAGCACAAATCTTTTATAACATTATAAATGTCTCTGCTGTCACTTTTGATTAATGTGTCCTTGGTGAACACAGTGTACATTTAGCAATTGTAATTTTGTCCTGGATTTACAGTGACCACTTACAGCATACATGCTGTGTAATTTTAAATAGGCTACTATATATATATATATATATATATATATATATTAAATGAAAAGACTTATTATGCTTAAATGCTTAACAAATTGTCTAGACAAATAGATTGCGTTTGTTCGTTTTATTTATTTGGTAAATATGCAAGAGCTGGAAAAATACTCTAAAATACACAAATACACTTTTCCCTCAAACATAAATTTTAACCTAAAAACCTGATGCTGGAACAAAGGTTCATGGACAAGTTACGTCAACCACTCATTCAGTTTAGTCAGTTTAGTCCCAAAAATGAAAGTTTATCCTGAGGCTCTGAAAAACTGACTAAAATATTTGAAAAACGCAGTGTCTGCAACAAAATAGCAGTCAACGCTCCCCTCCCAAGAGATACTCCCCACTTTACACAAAAGCTGCAAACATTCAGTATTAAAGCCTTACCTCAAGACAGGGCAATCTGCCTGACCAAAACATTCCTCTGCTGCGTGAATGCTACACGGTTAGCGCGCCTGCCCTCCAACCCTTGCCAATGGGTAAGAAGCTTACAAGATTCAGTGCCAGATAATTAAGTGTATACAGTCCCCCGAAGAGGGACGCACAGCGAGGCCTAAAATAGCCATTGTGAAAAGAGCTTAGTGCAAAGAGACAAGAAGAGAGAAAATGAGAGGTGATTTCACTGAACGGAGATCAAAGCAGTAAGCATTCAACAAGCAGTTTACTATGATCAGCCGCAGCGGGACGCAACAGAAAGGTCATTGTTAAATAGGTTGAGCAACATACTCCAAGTACTTGGCTGAAACACACTCCAAACTGTCACAGACACACACAATTCACCTAAGCCGACACTCAAAATCTCATCAGATACCCACAGCTCACGCTGTTACCATAGTGAGGACAAACATTCAAGTGAAACATATGGACTCATATACAAAACATATGCATTCCTAGATGCATGCGTTCAAACACACCAAGAATTATTTTGTTCTGACAGTGTGAGATACATCTCATCACTCTCAATCCTGTCAAATTAGCCAGATGGTGTCTAATCTCGCCCGGGCAAATCTCTGTGCTGCACAGAATACAAGTCCTTGGCAAGGGTCATGATCCAGCTCCTCTGAGATAAAAACAACTCTGTGTCTAAGACAAAAAGACCAATTTGGTTTGATTAAAGAATTACTCTAGGGTTACATCAGTGGTGAATCAGGCCCCAGTGATTGCTGCCATCCTTCCTGTGTCATTTGACTGTGGTTTTTCAGTGAACACCGGCTTCCTGCGCTCAACACTGGTGCATCTGTGTTTTGGGGGGAGGGGGGTGGAAATGCAAACTTCATACTGCTGGTTTATAGGTGTGCCTTTCTGGCTTCAAATCACTTCACTTTGAGCATTAGCTTTAAAACTGGTGTTATGCCAGAAGTTGGAATAATGCCAATGAGTGTGTGGCATAAAGGTATCCAGAGAATAGCTAATGCATATTGAAAAATGCCTTAAAAAAAATTAGATGAGCTAGGCCAAACCATAATGCTAAAACTAAAGAGCACTTGTTTCTTTAAATGGTAACATCTATAAAAACAGATAATATGCAAAATGATTTTCTTCTGTCTTACCCATTCAGACCAAGTGTGCATTCTGTTTTTACTTTGTTTGTTTTTTTTAGTGGCAGCCAAATCACAAGACTGTTAGAATGGATTCAGCTAAATCAATTTATTAATGTTGTCAACACACACACACACACACACACACACAAAATAACAGTAATGCTTTGAAACAAAAAGCATGGCAGCCCGTGACCCAAGGCTGAAAAATATTACATAATGTTTTACTATTATAGGTTAAAAATACAACACTAAATGTCAATCAAGTGTACAATAAGTGTAAATGCATAGCCAGTGATGCTTATTATTATTTGCAATAAAGTTTAAAAATCTGTGTTTCATGCGTTTACAGTAACACTTTAGTTAACAATTCAAAATAAATACTGAATTCCAAGCACTGTCTGTTAATACTACGAAATTATTTTATAAAACATTTTTTAAAATATTATAAATTATCATGCATTATGTAATACATCGATGATTTTGCACAAACTTCCAGTAATAATTTAATTTATTTTAAGTTTTCTAGAAATAACCTATATCAAGCCCATTTGTACAACTATCTGGATGTTTATTGTAAAATATACTGAAATAAATATTTTTAAAAAACGGGAGTTTTGATTACGGTTGCATTTAAGAGAGAAATAAAGCATGGTTACATTTTTGTGCCCTTCTATCATAATACAAGTCTAAACGTGTTATTCAAATCATCTCTGCGATATATATGACACGTTGTTAACTTTTTAGTGACCATAAATGGAATTTAATAAATATATTTAATAATCATTCGGCCTAAATATAAACGAATCAGCCTCATCTTCAACGTATGTGCTTCAAATGCATTAAACATGTTCATCTATGCTCATAAATACAGATTCTATCAATGGTGTGGTTCTGAATTACATACCAGTAGGATCTGGACTCTTCCGGACGCTGCAGATGATCACTAGAGTCCTTGAGCAACGCTGCAATGCGCCTTAAAGGACAGACCCGACACAACGACCACTTCTGAGACCAAGCAGAACATTACTTGCACAATCCCACCGGATCATTACTATTTATATCAAGGAATCGATGGGTTAAACAGGCCTTGTGTATTTGCCAGACCGATAGGATCACTGCCGTGTTGACATCATCATGTATCTCCGCTCTCTAGCTCTTCCTGCCAACTTGCAGCTATTTACCTGACCAATTGAGTCTCTCAGATCGAGCCTTCGCCGCGGCTGGCCAATAGCTGCGCAGTGCGCTGAGCGGTGAGCTGAGCGGTGGTCACCGTGCTGCCCCGCTATTGGCCAGTTGTGTCGTGGGCTCGATCTGAGAGACTCAATTGGTCAGGTGAATAGGTGACCCGTGCTTGGGTTAAGACAGATGACACGCGTCATCGATCTCAGTAAAAATGCACTCAGGAAAGTGCAGTGAACTTCGAGCTCTCATCAAAGAGACCATGTTTGCAATTCTCTTGGGTGAAAAGGGTCATGTAACTATAGCAAATAGTCTGGGTGCTGTAGCACTGGATTTTCCATCATGAATGGGAATCTCTCACGAACTGTGGACGAGATCATGGGATTTTTTTCGTGAACTATAGGTCGACTTTAGATATAATGTATTACTTTTAAATTATATTTTAAGTTCAATTAAAATTTAACTTAAGGTAAACAGCCATTGTTGACAGAATATCTTATGCATCATTTCCGATCTTTTTTTTTGGGGGGGGGGGCGGGGGGGGGGTGATTATGCAAAAAATTGTGTTCTGTTGTGTATAGCAAAAAAAAAAAAAAAAAAGGTGTCCATAGCTGAAACATCCATAAAATAAATACATAAAAAGAGCTTCTGGTTTTTAAACAATGCCACTGTGGTAAATGGTTTTATTACAGACAGATGTACGTGTTAATATATCATAAAAATTCAGAACTTCAGGTCTTTCCAAAACTGTTTTCAAGCACTGCATGCAAGTTCAGTCAGTTACAAAGAAGAAATCACATTCTTTTCATAGTCCTTCTTAAGTGTGAAGAGAATGTTAGTGTTTTAACTGATTTAAGTCTAGTGTGAGCCTTCCAGTTTACATAAAGGCTATATCACTAAATTATTACATTTTCAACAATGTTTCTCAAGGAAAGAACTTCAATGCCTCCAACCCACTTGGATCCAGATAAAAATGCTCTTAAGGTGGGTTTCTAATAGTCACCTGCCTATTAGAACAGCAAATCCACAGTTGTTACAAATCCTAAACATTTTCCAGCGGAGTCCCTCTGATAAAGATTGTTACCAGCCTCGGGTGGGTTTCCAGGTGTCTATTGTCTTCCCTTTAGAATGGACAAAAAAAACTGGATGCATCATAGCTGTAGCACAAGCCTGTCAACAAAACATACAAGCCTGTTCTTAATTTTAAATAAATTCATCTCATTGTATTAAAATGTGTCATGTTAAGTTATAATTAAAAAACAGAAGGGAAAAAAGGTAAACGCAACTGCTAACATTGGCAGTTGATATGACAAACCCTCATTTCTAGGCTATGTTAAATATGGGCTCATTGCATTAAGGATGAACAAAGTTTGTGCTGAATAAAAAAATTTTTTGTGCAGCGAATTGTAGGATATTTTTTCCAAGTTAATAATTTTGTGTAGTATTGGAATTATGCACTTTAGTACTGTTGTTTACTCTTGTACAATAAACAGTTTTAGTACCGTGTTGATGTCCAAATTTGTGACCTGAAGGAAAACAGTCAAAGACTTCTGATGTACAAGCAATGGCTTAGTCAGATGGAGAATATCCTTTCATACAGATGAATACAGTGTGTTTCTGTGTGCTTTGTTTGAGGGAGGTGGTTAGTAACTCACATGGTAAGGCATGAGTGTGAGGAGTGACCCCACTGGGAACTGCTTGAAGTCCAGTTTTCCAGAGATGGACTCCACCCTGCCGTGTTCCTGAGTCATAGACAGGAGTCTGCAAAACAGACGACACCCTTCATGCTATTTATATCATCTGACTCACAAAACCTCCTACTCGCACTGTTGTGATGTAAAATAAACATCTAAACATGTACAGAGAAGGATTATCCAATCTCAGTTTTTAATATTTGAGAATGGATTTAATGCTTAAATATTTATTCTCATGAATCACATTTTGATTGTCAGTTCAAATCACTTAAATGCTATGCGGACAGATGACTTAATGGAAACATAGGGACTCAATATGAAAATGTAGACCAATAAGTTGATAGTTATATTGTGGCTAATAACTGATAAATGGCTGATATTAAAAATGAAAAAAAAAAAAAAACACTAAAAACTACAATCAGTCATTTTATATGCTGAAAATAAACTTAAGCGCTAAATTTTTTTTTAGTGTTTTAATGTTTTTGAAGTAGTTTATGCTCACCAAGTTTGCATTTATTTCATAAATAATAAATCAATCAATATTATTACAACTTAAAATAACTGTTTTCTATTCTAATATATTTTAAAATGTCATTTATTTCTGTAATGCAATGCTAATTTTTTAGCATCATTATAACAGTCTTCAGTGTCACATGATCCTTCAGAAATCATTCTAATATGCTGATTTGTTGCTCAAGAAACATTTCTTACTATTATCAATGTTGAAAACAGTTTTTCAGTATAATGCAGCTTTTTGTGTATAATGTGATACATTTTTTCAGGATTTTTGGATAAATAAAAGGTTAAAAAGCATTTAATTGAAATGTGTATATTGTTTATTTTATTTCTTTGTTGCTACTTTTGATCAGCTTTATGGATTTTTACTGAAAACCAGTATTAAATAAAAAAAATTATAATAATAGTCTTACTCACCCCAAACCTTTGAACAATGTAAATGTAACAGTGTAAATTTAAAAATAAGGGAAATTATTAATAATAATAATAATTCATTACATTTATATAGCGCTTTTTCAAGGCACTCAAAGCGCTTTACATACAAGGGGGGGATCTCCTCAAACACCACCAGTCAGTTAATAATAATACATTTCCCAGTTTTCAAAAAATAAATAAAATCAATAATTTAATCAACCAACCAATCAATCAATCTGCCAGTAACTGGGAAAAAAAAACATCCTCATATCCATCCATATGATCTCTTACTTGAGTTCTGGGTGTCCTTCGATGATGGCGTATCCTGTAGGTAAGCGCCCCCCACCATCATGACTCAGTGCTGTCCACCCACAATCTACAAGTAACTGGTTCCTGTGTGGGTAGTGACCTATGACCCGCGTCAGCACCCGTACTGCAACATCCTCAAGTCTACAGGACCCGATGAGGGACTGCTGCACATCTGGACATGCAACGGATAATATTATGATTCAAAACAAGCTGATAAAATCACTGCTTACAACAGGAGAACATGGCAACACAGACCATAAAATATGTAGTTCCCAGGATGCACCTCACTCAACATGGCCATGTCTGGGACTGGGTGGCTACAGGAAGGGGTGGAGCCAATGCTGGATTTGACACCTTGTATTCCAGCAGCCTTCAACCTATGGATAGTATGAATAATACCATCACTGCATATTAAGTAGGCATGCACTGATATTAAAATTTTGAAAATTACAATAAGCTAATGATTATGTTCATATTATGCCCAAGTGCCTACATTAAAGTTACATGGTGTACTGTCAAAATAAATTAAAAATAAAACACTAAAAACTAGGGATGCACCGAATGTTCGGCAACCGAAATTGTTCGGCCGAAAATAGCAAAAAAAAAACCCTCTTTCGGTGTTCGGCCGAATAAGCGAAAAGACCGAATAAATTGTACTGAACAATGACGTGACGCAATCAAATAGAGGCACGCACTAATGCAGCAAACACATCTGCCAGAGAAAGACGCAAAAATCATTACAAGCACGAAGCTCCGACAGCGAGAGACTGCTTAGTGCTGCATCTCATATCTCCGATGAGAAGAGGAAGAGGTGGTTGTTGCTGGTTACTGTGATGATTGAAATCGCGAAATGGTCTCAAACGATTAGTAAATAAACTGCAGAATGTTATGTTTTCAAATACACGCACGGATTGCATTCAAAAAGCGCTGCACGAGCTTGTGGCGCCAGGGTTCAAAGTCCAAAGCGAGGAAAATCTGTGCTAAAACACTGTTATTCAACATTTTTATTATTTATTTAAAGCCATGTGACAATGTGATATGTGCGACAAACATCTTCCCAAATTCGTAATGAGAATCATTTAAATATCTGCATGCTGTTGTCAACAAAGAGCAGCATAAGATCTTCCTACGGGTTTCTGCCAAAATAAAATCTAATAAAAAGCAACAACTCCATCAACATTCATAAATGTTAAAATTGTAATTTTACTGTTGTTCTGTAAAATAAAAAATAAGACAATAATAATGATAATAATAATTACTACCCTATAGCAGCTCTATACATTTATTATAACATTCACACAATTTTCAAACTGGGATCTGTAATATACTGTAATATAATATATTGTTTTAAAAGAAGTCTCTTCTGCTCAGAGAGGCTGCATTTATTTGTACAGTAAAAAAGACATGCCTGATTCAAGAAGAGGGTCTCAAAAATGGCCAAAAAATATTATTTTAGTAGCTTATTAATTTTAAGTTAAATTGTGCTTTGTTAGTATAATGTCTGATAGAATGTTAAAAATATTCAGTGTTAAGTAAATATTTTTAAATTGTTGTTTTGTAATTGATTTTTTCATTTGAAAAGCAGGGCAAAACAGTAAAAAGCACATTTTGGCTATTTAATTTATGCAATGGTGAAAAGAAAAGGGTAAAGTAGGCCTACATGGGGGGAAAAATGCGAAAAACCGTGTTCGGTATTCAGCCTTCGGCCCAGTGTTTCATTTTGTTCTGCTTCAGCTTCGGCCAAGAATTTTCATTTCGGTGCATCCCTACTAAAAACTAAAATCAAACTACAAGTGAATTTAGACACCATATTATAATATGCGATATAAAAATAATGTACATTTATTTTTTGCTAAACATATTTATTAGTGTTTACATGCTTTGTTGACTATTAAACATAAAATACTAAAAATGTATTCAATTATTTTAAATCCAATTTAGATATCACAATATGATAAACACACAATATGATTAAAACACTTCATTTATTAGTGTTGTTGAACTATCAGTTTTTAAAATGTTTTGTTGACTAAATGAAAACAACACTAAAATTAATTATTTTAAATGTGAATATAGTCATCACAATAAAAGTGAATATAGACATCACAACATTATGATGTACAATCTAAAAAAATATATTTTTTTACTAAAGATTACATTTATTAGTGTTGTTAAATTATTAATATTTAATACTAAATTGTCTAAGTTGTCTAATTAAAAATAAAACATTTAAAATTAAGAGATTTTATTTTTAAGGCTATAAGTGAATAGAGAGGGCACAAAATTATAATGCACAATATAAAATACAAAATACATTTCTTTTTTTTGCTAAAGGTCGCATTTATTAGAATTGTAAATTATCTGTGCTTAAAATTACGTTTTGTTGTCTACATAAATTAAAAATAATATACTAAAAAAAAATCTATTATTTTAAATGTCTAAAAAATTTAGATATCACAATATTATAATGTATAGTATTATTTAGTCATTTGTTTATTTTTGTAAAGTTTTTAAAGATTAACTTTTGGTGTTAGATGATATCAGCATACTTCTCCATGAACTGTAGCACAATCGTAGTGGTTTCCTGAGCAACAGCTTTGATTTGCTCCTCCCCCTGACAGGCATAGGTGTTCCCGCAGTGGGCGTAAATTCCCATCAGCTCCACCCCTGAAGTATCCCAAATCTCCAGGGCAAGCTGTAGTGCAGCTGGGTCACAATGAGGAACGCCCGCTTTCAAAACAAAAAACAAAACAATTTATCCTTCTGGAATACACCTAAAACCATGCTTCAAACATTTGGACGTACATTTGCTGAACTCCATCTTCAAGTGTTACCTCTCCCATTGTCACAATCCAGTTTCATCCACACCTTCCAGGCTTTTCCCTGTTTCAGAGGTCTCCTCTTCAGTTCCTGCAGGGCGAGGCGGTTGTCCACCACCAAGTGGAATAGAGAAAGTCTCTCGGACAGCTCGGCACAGCGCTCCACTTTATCAAATGGCAGAGGGTATGCATAGAGTATATCGTCATAGCCGTTATCAGCATAGAATGACACCTCAGCTAGAGTAGACACAACAATACAACGACGAGAGCCTCCTGTCATGATGTCCGCACATTC
Source organism: Tor tambroides (assembly GCA_021397915.2). Lineage (NCBI taxonomy): Eukaryota > Metazoa > Chordata > Actinopteri > Cypriniformes > Cyprinidae > Tor > Tor tambroides. The sequence goes on along the minus strand of JAFVLL020032457.1, from coordinate 25,259 downwards.
CCTGAAGACAGATAACATTAATGAGGAAAGAAACAATGGTAATAACATGACACAATTTTTGTTTTAGGGTTGCATGTTCCTTTGTCCAAATGCTTTCTTTTTACAGTACATAAATGGCACTTGGTTTGATATTTTGTTATATAATTTAAAAAAAATACATCAAAAAGTGCCTTAAAGGTCCAAATTTTTGTTTTCAAAATTACTAGTGAAAAAAAATCTAACTTAAAAAAAGACAATGTTAGAAACATTAATAGTTAATGACAGAATTTTTATTTTGTGGTGAAATATTCCTCTGACTAAATACTTTCACATTTTCCATCTATTTTTCAATCATTTAAAACTTCTTGTTGTGAAAAGTCTTGCTTAAAAGAGTTTTTTTTTTTTATAAAACCCATTTGGTTTGATATTTTGTTATGTAATGTATTCAATTTCTTAAGGGTCTTATTGACAGAAATCATCATAATTACTAGTTAAAAAGACTACTAGATTTTTTTTTTCCTTTGTCCAAATACTGTTTTCATTTTTAACAGTGCATCTGTTGATTAATCATTTAAAACTTCTTTTTGTGAAATGTTAAAGTTTTTTTTTTTTTTATCTCCAAATACTTTTCATTCTTTTCAGATGTCATTCTTAATAGTACTGTAAATTGTGTGTTATATAAAAGTATAAAATTCGTAAAAATGTTTTGATTTATAAGTGTGTGTGTGGGTATTTTTTCCCAAATAAATGCCACTAGGTTTGATATTTTGTTATAAAACTGTTCAAAAAAAGTGTCCAAAATTTGGCAGACGCCAGTCAAAATGACTAATGAAGAAGACTAACTGATAAGGGTATTAATAAAAGTATCTTGCAAACAAAATTTTCAAGAGGTTGGTGTTGTTGAGATGAGAGTCTCACAGTGTTTTGTGTGTTTTCATGTGAGGTCGGAGCTGGACCCCTAGTTTGTGGAAGCGCTCCAGCATGCCTTCAGCGTTTCTTTTCACTTTATCCAGGTCAATGATCAGCGCTGGAGTACAAAGGTCTTTGATGAATTCAACAGCAGCCATTATCGAAAAACTAAAAGAAATAAAATATAACACATTTAAGCAAAATGAAAACCTGCAGAGCTGTACAAATAATAAATGTATACAATGTAGATAATAAATGTAAATTAACTCTAAATCATATAACCTAAGCATTTGATTCCAGTTGTAAATGAATTAAAAATAATCCAGTAAACATGAGCTTGATTTATGGTCAAAGTAACTCGTGTCAAATAGTTATGATAAACTAAGGATAAAGCAGCTTTTCAACTCACCATGAAGCAGCCGCTCAACCTGATCAATGAGACTGAGCGTGTGAAGCCAGAATCAACGCAGCGGCACAAGATTGACAAACTGCGGCGGCTTTTCAAACTTAAAGCTCCTGACGAGATTTACGGAAAATATACGAGTGTTTCTGTGTTTTTTTTTTGTTTTTTTTTATTCAAGGGACAATAACATACAACATGTTATCAAGAAACAAAGGAAAAAGAAAAAGAAAAAAGATGGAAAGACAAATTACAAAAAACAAAACAGTTGCCAGAGGGAGGAAAGTATTAAACTTCACAACAACAAAAAACAAGATATACATATATATACACACAAGAATGTATATATTAAATCAAATAAATATATTGTAAAATTCACAAATTTTCAAAGTTCTTACAGCTTTCTTATTCACTGAGTCTCTGATACTGTCAATATAAATACATATTTCAGTCAACAAAACCATAAAATTGGGGTTTTTATTGGTAAATTTACACTTATGAATGTGAAATTTGGTCAACAGAATAAGTAAATTAACTAAGTAAAAATACTGTTCCTCTTGGTCAGGATAGTCAGTAAAGCCAAAAAAGTACATTTTCCCATAAGAGTGAAGAAGGTTTTAAACACTGAATATTTTCACTAATAAACTTTCGGACCTTACACCATAGTGTAACTGAGTATGTACAGTGCCAAAATAAGTTCAAGGTAGTTTCAGTTTCAAGGTAATTTTTGTAAATAATGATTTGCTGGATAAAATCTGTGAATGAGCTTATAAGAAACTTCTTTAATCTTATTTCTAAGATGATATTTCTTTGGTAAGAACCACACTTTTCTCCAGCAAATCAATTTTCCATTCAATAAGGAGACCCAGTGAGACAAAATATAAGGTACAGTAACAACTTCTCTTTGGAAAAGAGTACGAATAGCTCTATTATTACTCTTGGGGTATGATGAAAAACAAATTTTACCAACATAAGATTTAGTAACATCAAAAGACACTGAATCGGGAGAATGGTCTTTATCAATACCTCTAAATAGCATTTGTGTACTGGAAGGAATTGAACCAAAGACCATTGCAAATTCTTTTTGAGTAACTGGTATTTTATAATAAGAAAGGAATTCATCATAAGAAAAGCGTGTTCCTTCTTTATTATATAACTATTATAAAACGGTTAGTTCCATTCCTCGATTCTGATTGGTCAGCAGCTGTGTTTTATTCACGATACAGCACGGCTATGACCGCTTCACCCAACCGTTCTGTGTATCACTGAGCAACACCCTTAGCAACCACCCTTAGCAACATAAACAATCAATAGCATCAAAACTGTTTTAATGTATTATGTAGTAGCTTGCTATTTATTTAATGAAGTATGAGTGACCCCTGCTGGCGTTATGTTGCATCTTTCATCTTTAATTTTGAGACCCCGCCCTTCCCCGTCTAAATAAACGCTTCTCACACGGAGATATGTTGACATGTGTGCGGCGCGCATCTGTGTGAAATACTACAGTTTCCGAAGTGAGGAGGGAATATTACTGAATTTATTAGTTTTCTGTTTCAGGTATGATTCTGTATGACCATCAGTTTACACTGTAATGACTCTTGCAAACTCGCGCTGTGCCGCGAATCGGTCTGTTTTAAAACTAAAAACGGAAAACAGACGATGCTGAGAGATAAGCAGATGTATGTGTGTGAGAAAATATCATATATGGTGTTAAAAAAATAAATGACACAGCGGATGATGAGAGCTCCTATTCTCTGTTTTTATTTAAGCTCCATTAGATGAGGCATGTTCGGAACATTCTCTTGCCGTTTACTGTTGCTGTCAGGAACTATTTTTTTAGCGGAAGGACAGCATTTAACGAACTTGCTTAAAAAAAGTAACATTTCAATACATACATTTTGGGTTTTAATATTTTTATTGTGTGGTAACCGTTTTATAAAAGCAATAAGGTACTCGAGGCCGTGCTGTATCGTGAATAAATCACGGCTGAAGGGGTTGCAGGCACTCCGCTTCGCGTCGTGCCTAACAACGCCCTTCAGCCGTGATTTATTCACGATACAGCACGGCCTCGAGTACCTTATTGCTTAACTAACCAATTTAATATTATACAAGTGTTTCTTCCACCACGGGAAACAAAAAGTTTTTTTTTTTTTTTTAAGATAACAGATTTCGACTTTTTTTCTCTCTTAGATATTTTTAGTTTTCTTCATTTATTTTATTTTATTTACTATTTTTCAAATAGCATTAATGTATAGGTCTAGTCTGTATTATTATAATTCTTTGCATTTTTTTGGGGGGGGGGGGGTGCACAAGTTATTCCCTTGAAATGTATTGTAATATGTAATATGATTTCAGGCAAACTTTGTCATTATTTGTTATTATCCTTTTCTGTTAAGTATCAGTGAAAATATAATATATATTATATTATATTATATTTTCACTGATACTTAACAGAAAAGGGGGACGAGTCATGGTTTGGATTAGTTTTTTTGCATAATTGATTTGTATATGGAAGAGACATATTGTTCAACAAACAAAAGAAGTATTCAGTCTTGTCTTTATCTTGAATCTCAAATGCACTGAAGCAATGTTAACTGGAATCTGCTCGTATCTTTTACACGTTCTTGTCAAGTTCAAAGTTCAATGGCAGTATGGCTCAGAAAGATGTAAATACCATGAGCATGAGAATGCTAAAGGCTGCAGATTAAATATACAGCGTTCTTTGTCTTAATGATATATAGCAACGCTGGAGTGGTTGTGTGGACATTTCAAATCGTCAACAAAACATTCATCCCAGGATGATGCCGATATTTCAAACTATCTCCATCATCTGTGGCACTGGTTTGGCTGAATGTGTAGTTAGTGAACATCAGAATGTCTAATCTAATGTCCCCGATGAACTTTTTGTTACTCATTAAAGTGGATTATTTCAAAGTCAGTTAATCAAGTGGCTAATTAAGGCTTGTAGTCGTTAACAATAATCCCTTCTCTCCCACTTGGATAAAATCCTCAATTACCAAAGCCGTGTGAGAGTATCAGAAAGATCTTAAGGCCTGTTTTCACTTTTTAGCTTGATGTCTTTCAAGAGAGCTGCAGGCTGTATGTTCTGATAATAAAGGCAAAAATGCCAAAAATAAGCCTTTAAAAAAATGTAATCTATTTCTATGATGGCAAAGCTGCATGTTTTTTTTTTTAATATTTATATGCTGATTTTGTGCTCAAGGAACATTTATTTTTGGGAATGTTGAAAACATTGTGCTGCTTAATATAGTTTGTGGAAATTTTGATTTGTATGACTTTTCCAGTCATAAAATCAAATTTTTAAAAAGTATGCACACAATGTGTTAGTGACCCAGTGCTGTTTTGCAAAATCAATGTCTTAAAATTCACTTTAAGTGATACGTTGACAATTGTGCATTATTTGAAACCATTCTGTTTGTAAAGAAATGTCTTCATTCTCCATCTAGTAGAATTCTTCATATCTAGATGATACTGTATATCTTCTTCTGATAAACTCTTGCAAGATTTGCATTTGCAGCTACAAATCGCTAGGGGGAGCTGCAGGACTTACACAGAAACTGTGTGATCATCATGGCTTTTAGTGACAGCAAGGGTAATAATACCATTAGGAGAAAAAAGATAGTGCCAATAACACATGCACACACTGCTAAAAAAGCTGTATTTAAGAAAACTGCTTTTTATTTAAAACTCAGAGCTGCTAGACAGACATGAGGTGTTAAGTTTGGCGTAAGACAGAGACATATAACGTCTGCAACAACAGACATATAGATAACTGGCAAGGACAATCCAGCAACACACCCAGTTACTAAGTAACAGGTGCAAGCCATGATAAAGATGCATGTTCCATGTAGCTCCAATTAGGAGAGCCTGGAAAATGGTGTTATGAGCTATACAAAAACACAAATCCAATAAATACAGTGGCTTATGAGCAGAATAACACATATAGGACTTCGCACAGAGCTTATAACCTTGAAAACGGTTTTTCGGTGTATGCACATTGCCAAACAAAATTGTACCTTTATTAACATGTGCAAAGCTGGCGGAAGGGAAATATAGGGGTTATAGCTCAAAATAAACTTGTATTGAACAAGTGCACACACACACACACACACACTTACAGTGCACAGCATAAATGAGTACACCCCCTCTGAATAAATATAAAAGATGTATTTTCTTAATAATCACTAATATAATTCATGGAAAGATGGTAAAATTGAAATGTATTAAACAATAAAAACAACAAAATATATGCCAATATTTTCTGTGAGATAAGTAAATTAGCCAATTTTGTTTAAATGAAGGATTGCAGAAATGAGTACACCCTAGATTTAATTCAGCAAATGTATAATATTTTAGTACTTAATATGTCCTCCAGAACTTTAAGTATACTGCTCTGACCCTTCTTGGGACTGAGTGTACAAGTTCATGACAAATTTTCACATCTGTCCTGTTTAACTCCTGGAGGACGACCTCCTTAAATGCTCTGGTCTTTGATGGGGAGTTTTGCTCAGATCGTCTCTACAGAATCCCCCACAGCTGCTCAAGAGCGATAAGATTGAGTGAAATACATGTCCACTGAAGGATTTTCACCTTGGGAGAATGAATATCCTCAATGTCATGCTGAAAAAAATGCCCAATAATGCAAGGAATGAGGGGAGGGTAGCATCTTCTGTTTCAAGTTTTTGTATTCCATCACACAGTGGTGTGTGAATTCATGACAGCGTTGATAAAGCACAACTCCCTCACCTTCAGCACTCATTCATCCCTGTATCACTGAATGTCACTGTGGGTACCAAGCACTTCTCACTGCACTCCTTCTCTAGCAACACCAGAACATTTTGGATGCTTTTAGATCTGAAATGATTGACTTGGTCTCTTGAGACCAGAGTATGGATTCCCAGAAGTCTCTGTTTTGTAAATATGGGCCTTGGAAGAGGTTAAATGAGTTTATTTTGCTTTGGCTACAGTAGGTAATTCTAGTGGTGACAACAACCATGCATGTCACTTCTGCAGGCTGCGTCATACTGTGTGAGATAAAGTGTCGCTCTTTTCATAGCTTTTGCCAGCTCTGAGACACTTGCATGTTATTTCTCCTGCTCTTTTTCTAACAAAAATTCACTCATCACTAAATGAAAACTTAACGTGAAGACCTGATTATTTTAGGAGCCTTGTCACAAGTCCATTGCTTTTGAATGTCGGTGCTACTTCAGCTATATTTTCACACTTAAAACAACAATTTGGTATATAATACATAAGTCATCTGGCAGTTCTCTCCCAAGTGGTTCGACTGCTGCCAGCATTAAGTCCGAGTATGATTCAGTGCGCTATATAACACTTTCAATTGTCAGGAAATTACTTGTCTTTAACAGTTTTGGTTCAATATACTTACCTGTTGTTCAAAAATAACCTTAAACCTATACACTTTTTTTTTTTTTTTTTAGTTTTATTTAGTAATTTTCAGGAGGGTGAATTTTTTTTTCATTTTTGCAACAATATTTTATTACTTTGATAAGAAAATCTTATTTTGCTGAATCATTTTGACATTCTTCTTTGGTAATTGATCAAGCAGGCTTTTTGGAACATTATAGAGTGCCCTCCACTAATATTGGGACCCTTGGTAAATATGAGCAAAGGCAGCTGTGAAAATAAATCTGCATTGTTTATCCTTTTGATCTTTCATTCAAAAAATTCACAAAATTCTAACCTATCATTGAAGTAAAACAATTGAAAATGGGGGAAAATCTCATGATGAAATAAATGTTTTTCTCCAATACATGTTGGCCACAATTATTGGCACCCCTAGAAATTCTTATGAGTAAAATATCTCTGAATTATATTCCCATTCATATTCACATTTTTTAGCACACCAGGGTGACTCGGAGCATGAAATTGTCCAGCCATGACTTCCTGTTCCACAGGATTATAAATATGAGGAACACAAAAGCCAAATTCCCTTAAACGACCATCACAAGGAGTAAAACCAAAGAATATAGTTCTGATGTGCAGAACAAGATTGTTGAGCTTCACAAAATAGAGAGTGGCTGTAAGAAAAGAGCTAAAGCATTGAAAATCCCCATTTCCACCATCAGGGCAATAATTAAGAATTTCCAATCAACTAAAAATGTTACAAATCTGCCTGGAAGAGGACGTGTGTCTATATCGTCCTAATGCACGGTGAGGAGGAGAGTTTGAGTGGCCAAAGACTCTCCAAGGACCACAGCTGGAGAATTCCAGAGATTAGCTGAGTCTTGCGGTCAGAAACCTAAAAAAAAAAAAAATCAAACAGCCCCTACATCACCACATGTTGTTTGGGAGGGTTTCAAGAAAAATTATCCTCGCTCATCCAAAAACAAACTCCAACATATTCAGTTGTCAGACATGACTGGAACTTCAAATGGCACTGGCTTCTATGGTCAGATGAAACAAAAAAATAGCTTTTTGGCAGCAAACCCACCAGATGGGTTTAGTACAAACAAGGATAAAAAGTACCCCATGCCCACGGTTAAATATACTGCTAGATCTTTAATGTTGTGGGCCTATTTTTCTGCTGGAGGTCCTGGACGTCTTGTTCAGATGCATGGCATCATGGATTCTATCAAATACCAACAGATAAAAAATCTAAACCTGACTGCCTCTGTATTAAATCTTATAATGGGCAGTGGTTGGATCTTCTATCAGGACAACAATCCAAAACAAACATCAAAATCAACACAAAAATGTGTCACTGAGCACAAAATGAAGCTTTTGCCATGGTCGTCCTAGTCCTCTGACCTAAACCCTATAGAAAATGAGTGGGTGAACTGAAGAGAAGAAGCACCGTCATGAGCTGGGAATCTAAAAGGTCTGGAGTGATTCTGGATGAAGGAATGGTCTCTGAGCTCTTATCAGGTTTTCTCCAAAATCATTAGGCATTATAGGAGAAAACTCAGAACTGTTATCATGGGAAAAGGATGTTGCGATAATTGGGTGCCAATAATTGTGGCCAACATGAACTAGAGAAAGCATTTATTTCACAGTGGTATTTTCCCCCCACATTCAATTGTTTTACTTCAATGATAGGTTAGAATTTTGTGAATTTTTTGAATGAAAGATCAAAAGGATAAACGATGCAGATTTATTTTCACAGCCGCCTTTGCTCATATTTACCAAGGGTGCCAATATTAGTGGAGGGCACTGTAGCTCCAAAGAACCCTAACATGTCATCTAAGTAAAGAGTAATTGCTGAATTTGTTAAGTTTTAGGGTGTACTCATTTATGCTGTGCACTGTATGTTTAGCATTATGTCCGTCCTATGCTCATGCTCAAGCCAGCATTCTTCATAAAGAAAACACAAAGCATGTTAATGCACGTCTGTCTTCACAGCTCTATCACATTCAGAGTCCCGATGAGAAACCCCTTATAGTTGACAGATGGAGAGGTGAGCGAGAGAAGTCGTCACTTCCTCTCTGCTCATCATTTCTCAGCAGCAGGCAGTAGCACTCTGGAGGCCCAACCCCGCACTCCTCTTCATTCATCCCTCGTTCACTAGCTGGGCTCAGACGGCTTGTTTAGCTCCACCTTTACACCTCTTTCACCTGCAACTAAGAGACAGAGAAAGACAAAAATTGATCTAAACCTGCCTTTTGCTCTCTCTGATAATCCATACCTGTTATTAGAAAGAAATTCACTCACTGTGGCTCAGTAATTATTTCAATGATGCTTCATCCCGAAATAAAAATACTGTCATTGTTTGCTCACCATCATATCACACACACAGTTCATACAACGAAAGAGAACAGTTACTGGTTACTACACTTCCGTTTAAACAACTGGAGTCAAAGATTTTAACAAAATGAATGTTTATACATCAAGGACACATTCAATTTATTAAAAAAGGAACAGTAAAGACATTTAAATGTTATATCTTCCTATTTTAAATAAACACTGTTCTTTTAAACTTTCCATTCATCAAAGAATCCTGAAAAAAGCATCAGTTCCCATTAAATACAATAATAAGCAAGCAACAGAATAAGATTTCTGAAGACTGGAGTAATGGCTGTGAAAAATTAAGCTTGTCCATCAGAGAAATAAGTTACTATTTAAAATATATTAAAACAGGAAAACAGTTATTTCAAATTATAACAACATTTTACAGTATTATGGTTTTTTACTGTTTGATCATAGTATGGGCTTCTTGTTGTTTATCTTTACAAAAACACTTCAAAATTGCATCACTCTGTCTCTATACATATCCATTCAAAAGTTTGGTGTCCGTAAAATTTTTATTATTGAAAGAAATCAATACTTTTATTCAGTGAGTATGCATTAAACTGATTAAAAGTGACAGTAAATTTTACAAATATTTTCTATTACATATAAATGTTGTCTTGAACCTTCTATTAATCAGAGAATCCTACAAAATCTATAAATCCAGTGACGTATTCACTGCATTGTGTATTGTGGTATGTTTTCTTTTTGTTGTTGTTGTTGTTGTTTCTCTCTCTGTCTCTCCAAGGGGCTGTTTCATAAAAGACGCAAAGAAAAGCGGGGATTAAAGTTCAAAACCTGACTTGAAATAACCTGACAAATCAATCGGGTCTAAAGCGGTTTCACAAACGACAATTTAAGTTCACGCAATCTCACTGGTAAACTAGTTTTATGAAACAGCCCCCAGCTTCTCTGGCTCCTCCCACTTTTTCCACTCTGTCAGGTAGCTGATACGCACAACCGGCGCAACGTCATAGAATGTCTCTGAACAGATTCACGCCCACTTTTAGGGGAAAACAAACCGCCATACAGTATCGGATCGAGGAAGTGGACTAACCTTACAACATGCCAAAGAGTTGTTGTGTGGTTGGGTGCACCAATAATGTTTGTAAAAACCCAAATTTGAATCCTTTGCCATGTAAAAATAAATATTACTGTTATGGAAATATCATGAATTACGGATGATGCTATCGAAAGCTAAGCCAGGCTAGTTGTATGACTGGACAGAAAAGTGCACTCAGTACTCTAAATATAAAGACATAATACATACATTTAAAGATGTTTACTTTCAAATACGAAGTAAAATCATTCACTGGCTTACTTTTGAACAACTGGCCCCTGGTGACTCGATGAGGTACGAGTAAATGTCCGAGTAAGACACCTCTGGCCACTGGGTGGGGTTGTTACACCAATTTGCTGCTGGGAGAATGAAGGGACGTGTTTTTAAATTGACCAAATTAAGTTTGTGGATGTATCTTTCATGCTCTATGGCAGGCAGGATGGACATATAATTACTTGACATGTTTAATCTTAGTGATTTCTTAAGTTATTCATGCCTGCTCGCTGTGTACGGACGTTGCTTTGTGCCGCTATTTTGTATTGAAGTCTATGGGAAGTGTAGTTTATTTTCCCCTAAAAAGGAGCGGTGACGAAATTGACAGTTAAGTTCCCGGATGTGCCGGTAGTACGTATTGCCCTTTCCAGCTGCACCTGCTTACCAGCTGAGAGAGCAGTAGTATAAAAGCCAAGCAGAACCCCTAGAAGATGAAAACTTCTCTCCAGAGCATGTCCTGTGTCCAGCCCTGCCCAGCTCAGTTTGTAGAAACCTTCTGGAGCTCTGTATGGTTATCTTCATTAATCTAAAGAACTGTTGACTAGAGATCGACCGATATATCGATTTACCGATATTTTTCCCGATATTTAAGCATTTTACCATAATCGGATAGCCTATCTGTTTTGTAATATCGGATTCACCGATAAATGCCGCCATCTTGTGGGTGTTATGAGAATTGCGCGCAGGATCGCCATTGCATCGCATCTGAGGGGAGACGAGACAACAACAACGGCATGCACAAGTACTTGATTTGCTGTAGTTAGTAAACTTTATATAACATAACAGCCATTAATGCACACATTAGATGCATTACATAAATGCCTGTTATGTAGTTTATGCAGCTTGGCTCTAAGAAATAGAGAGCAACTCACGGAGTCATATAAATAATCCGTCAAGTCCTGTCCCAATAAAGATGTAACTTTGCCTGAATTAAATAATACGCAGCCATGAATGAGCACATGTTGTAAATAAAAGCGCTGAATTGAATTCTCTCTCTATTGTCTATGCTCATCGTTAGTCTCGTGAAGTCGGAGTCACGTAGGCTAAAGGCCCGGGTAAGTTTCACTTTCCGCGTTCTGTCCTGTCTCGCGCACAGCCGCGTCCGAGCAGCTTTCAAAGTATACTCGCCGCGGATGAGTGCGGATGGACGAGCTAGACACACTTAAATCCGTCAAGTCCTCTCCCAATAAGGAGGTAACTTTGCATGAGTTAAACAATACAGCCATGAATGAGCGTATGTTGGAAATAAAAGCGCTGAATTAAATTCTCTCTCTGTTGTTATTTGCTCATCATTAGTCTCGTGAAGCCGTTTCATATTGCTGTTCACTCAGCGGGTTGATGCTCAGGAAATGCTCCAGCACGGCCGCCGCATGTAACTTTTAACAAGATTCATATGTTTAAAACACCCTAAATTGTAGCAGCATTTACTATATAACCATTATTTCGCTAATAAACATCTAAAAATACAACTCTATAGAAATGAATTATTTATTATCTCCGGGAGCGATCGCAGTTTGAGATCTTTGTAAATGCACATAAACCGCGCTGTCAGCAGGCATTTCATAATCTACGAGGTCAAAAACATTAATAATTCTGATATAACATTCCAGTTGAGAAATGCAATAAAAACGATGTATTTAAAAAAAAAAGTTAGTAAAAGTTTATATTCCAATATTCCAGAGAGTATTATTCAGTGAATTAACATTATCCAGTGAACTATTTTTGACTCTATAGGCCTATTAAACAGCTTATAAACCTACTAAAACTGTAGTTTAAAATGAAGTTGATATGACTCCTGTCTTATTTATTTTCTCCATTTGAAAACATTAGACATTCTACATTTATTTTGCTTATTCATAATATTAGTGTTATTGCTGCTGATGCTTTTTATAAATAAAATGTATTTGTTTATTGTTGTAATATGAACAGTGGTGGAAAGAGTACTGAAAAAATATACTCAAGTAAAAGTACCACTACCTTCCAAAAAATGTAGTGTGAGTAGAGTAAAAGTACTTGTCCAAAAAACTACTTGAGTAAGAGTAAAAGAGTAGCCTATTTAAAAGTACTCATGAGTATTGAGTAGTGAGTACTGAGCTGTGGATTCTACCCCATCATAAACGCTGTACACTGCAATTTATACATTTAAAAAACATTGTACATTCTGTAATTCACATTATCTTGTTTGTCAAAGAATGAAGAATATCTATCATCCAGCAGTTTTAATTTTGACTGCCAACTCTTTTAATACATAAAAACAGTACAGAAACAGTATTCAGTTAAAGATAAGATCAGTCATCCCCATTTAAATCATAAAGTTCGAAAAAATAATTTAAAAGCATGTGTAAGGCCACTGAGACAGCATGCTGTTGTTGCACATAAAATATTAATGTTTAGAATGGTGCAAATACAAACACCATTAGAAATTAATAGTTCACCATCACACACACCATGATATGGGTTAAAATGTGAGCCCATTTCTCTCAAAAACGGTGCCAGTTTTAGCGTTTTGCAATAAAGAAATAAGATAACTAAACTTGGATAATTTGTTACAATTTTAATTTGTTACATGCACATTGTTCTATAAGGATGACATCATGCCATACTTTTTACACATTTACTCAAATTGTTATGCTGATAATACAATTTGTAAGGAAAAATGCATTAAATATCGAACTATTTCTGGGGAAACTTTTTCAAAAGAAAGCAAACGCACATCTCTTTGCAGAGCCGCGGCGGTCTCGGTAAATCAGCAACTGAATGGAACAAAAAGTGTTGAACTTGAAATTGTTTATGCACGAGTGCATTGCTAAATGAAGGCGGATTGTATAAAAAATGGATAAAATACAATAATAATAATAATGAGTATTGCAGTTTTATTACGAGAGAGAGAGAGAGAGAGACAAGGCAGCGTAGACGTTGCCTCATAAGTGAGTGGAACTACCGAACGGGCACTCCATGGGAGTTAACACAGGCCGTGTATAGGCAAGCATATATACAAATCATTTAGTAAGCAGAAATCCTAAATTTACCTTAACATATTAGAGGAAGATGCGACTGAATTGATGCTTGAAGAATGCACTTCCAGCAGCCATGATAAACTGCAGTTGGCGGCTAAAGTTTTCTATGCACAATTTGATTTGACGAAAGTCACGAGACCGACATTTCTCTATCCAATCACGGATGGATAAAAAATAAAATTAAAATAAGCATGTAACTTACCTCACAAACGGAGGAAAATAGCGGAGTAAAAGTACCGATACATCACTTCAAATGTACTCAAGTAAAAGTAAAAGTACACAATTTTTAAACTACTCAAAAAAGTACAATTACTGATAAAAACTACTTACTGTAACGTGAGTATTTGTAATTCGCTACTTCACACCACTGAATATGAAGATCAAATTTAACATGAAAGACTGCAGATTTTCGACACTTAAAAAAAAGATGACTGAAAAGAGGAAAACCCAAAGTAAAGTATTTTATAACAGTAAATAAATATTGGTTCTGCATATCGGTTATCGGCACATAAACATGCAAATAATTGGTATCGGTTCTAAAAAATCAATATCGGTCGATCACTACTGTTGACTAACTCGCTGTTGTTGTCAGAAGCTCTTGGTAACCTTTGTGCTCTGTGTTAAGCAAGATACTGCAAGAGCTGTTTTAACATTTATTTTGTATTTCCCTGTTACCAACTGCTTAAGCCGTTACTCTGTTGATTGATTGTTACCCTTTTGGAAGCTGTAGGGAGGTGGGTGCCTTTTTTTTTTTTTTGATACTGTACATGTTTTCTCCTGGTTTGAGGATTAGATAGGGAGTGAGTGTATAATTTTGTTGTAGATTTTTCATTTATTTGGCTGGTTTAGAAAGAATTTAACCCCCAGAATAGAAATGGTTTTTGTTTGTTGTTTTGGCATTGTTCTCCCTCCTGGGGCCTGTTCCATAAAACAAGTTTACCAAATAAGCCAGGCTTATTTCAGTAATTCTGACTTATTTTCACTTGATTTGGTTTCTGAAAGCAAAATTACCATAGCTCAAGCTCAGTCACTGTGGCAACTTATGCTGGCAAACTAACCTGGTCAGGAGCAGGCTAACTGTCAGGCTAAGCTGAGCTCCTCTATCTCTGACCAATAGGAACGCATCGATATTACCACTGTCTCTCTCACATACAATCAGTTTACTTTATTATCAGTCCAAAAATAAAAGTATACAGAAAATACACCTTAAATAATCAAATAAATAAAATAATAGGCTACAACCAACTGTATTTAATGCATTGTGCCCAAAATGTCGGCTAATGACCTTTTTTAAGATATATGAAAACATTTTAACATAGTTGCTATTTGTGCATTCAGTTGATCAGAAGTTTCTAGCCATGCAGCCTTTCTCTCTGATTTTATGACAGCTGTACCTTTTATGGTTATTAAAACATTACAATCTAAAATTGCTCTTTAAAGCATTAAAAACACAAAATCAAAAGTTAAAATCACTGAATTAAAAATGAAAATAAATAATAGAAATCAGACTGCATTTTAACTGAAAAGAGGAACACACATTTAACTCATTTGAGCTAGTATGGCTGTATTAGCCAGCTTACATTTGATTAACAGTTAATGCTATCATAAAATACACTTATATGTAGGATTAAAATTCTACATGAGTCGCATTTAAAGTCCAACAACAAATATTTTCGCAGAATGTATATTTTATTCTGAATTCTTGCGCTATTATTCTATTCTGCTCCATCTGTGTTCGCTCGCATAAACCTCGCCCACTCCTGACAGCAAAATGGATATATTAGCATGACTTTCTAACATTTACAGATGAAAAATATACCTGTGACGTGTCAGTTATGCACTGAGGAAAACACAATGTCTCAAATGCATGAAACAGCACAAATATTCGCTGTTTGCCATCGATTTGATCCATGATCGACATTATGGGCTGCTTACGAATAAGCGTGCGTATAAAATTATCCTGACTCACTGAACCTGGATCGAATTAGTCAGATTGCGTTAACTTGAATTGTCGTTTATGAAACCGCTTTAGTCCCGATTGATTTGTCAGGTTATTTCAAGTCAGGTTTTGGACTTTAATCCCCGCTTTTCTTAGCGTCTTTTATGGAACAGGCCCCTGAAGTTTTGTTGCTTCTCTCTTAATTTGCATTCTTTTTGTTTGAAAATTATGTATACTGAGTCGTTAATAAAACCTTTTAAAGCTGTGGTAGAGGCTCGGGCAAATGCTCTTCTTAAACCCTTAATATTGTTACGTTATCTTTAGACACTTAAGACGTAACACTTTTATATAGCACCACTTCTTGTTTCAGGAGCTTGACAGCCCCAGAAACCAATTATTTCTACCAAACAGAAAAGAGCAGCATAAACAACCTGCTAAATGTCTCATGTTGTGTTCCACCAAAAAAGAAAGTCAGACAGTTTTGGAACAGCATGAGGGTGAGTAAATAATGACAAAGTTAATTTTGGCCTGCACTGTTCCTTTAAATAGAATTTCAGCAAAGCAATCTGTTCATATTCCCATAGACACAGAACAGAAATCTATAGACAGTACACAACTGTCGATTAGGAAGGAATGCTTTGATTAAAAAAAAAAAAAAAAAAAAAAAAGTGCCTGGTCATGTTTGAGAAAATCTCACCTGTTAGATATTTCTCTTTAGCACGAGCTCGCTCATCAGCATCAAAATACCACACCGTTATAGCATACCTGCACATAAATACACACATAATTGTGTATATAAGCACAAGCAGCTTACAGGACCATTTTTTTTTTTTTTTTTTTTTTTAAATGAAATGTTACTATCACTGACCTTGTGGCATAAGCTGGCTGGACCTCATGTGGGTTCCGTCTGTCTGACCAGAAGAGCAAAAGTCTGTCAAACTTGGGCTCAATGTCTGCAAACTGAGCTGTTCCCTCTGGAAAGATCCGCAAAAGGCCACCATGTTCCTACAGAGAGAGCAGATGAGAATTAGGCTATATAGTTTGATGAGGACTTTCATATTTGGACATTTTAAACTTTTTAGGGTTGTTTATAATCATTAGAATTGGTTCAGACAACTGATGATAATTTATAATGAATTAAGTACAACAAAAATACAACCTTTTTAAAATGTGATTTGTCACATTAAAAACTACCATAATGCATACATATTTCTTGAATTAGGTCAATGAATTCAAGTTATGAATTCAGTTATACTGAATTGTAGTTGGAAAAATGATTAAAATCATGTACACAAAGACATTAGTCATATCAATGAATTAATATCAGTACTTCTATAAAATGAAAAAACCTATACAAATATAATGTACATACAAATAAAATTATTACAGTTATAATTAAGTTTATAAAAATATTGACAGTTACACACACAGATGCACACAAACATATATACATAAATACACAAAACATTGAATATAAAACATTAAAAAGAAAAATAACGTCTAAGATTTTTTATTGAAAGAAATTAACACATTCAACAAGGATGCAATAACTTGATCAAAAGTGATAGTAAAGACAATATAAATAAACGCTGTTAGTTTCCACAAAAATAAGAAACACTAATAATATAAGAATTTTTTCTTGAGCATGAATTATGATTTATGAAGCATCATGTGACACTGGAGACTAGAGTAATGACTGCTGAAAAGAGTTAAAAAAACCGCATTACAATAGAAAAGTTTTTAAATGTAAATTGTAATACAACATTGTAATAATATGCAGTCTAGTGAGCACAAGAGACTTCTTTAAAAAACAGCATAAAATTATACAAGTATAAAAAAAAAAAAAGAAAAAAAAGTTTAATTCACAAAACAGAATATCGTGGATGGGAAAACTCTGGGAGGGAACATATTTTTTCCTGCCCCCGGACAACCTGATGCTAAATTTAGCTTAAAAAAAAAAAAACCTGACACACTGTGACTTTTACATAAGCCAAGACAACAGGGAACATGCAGGTTTGCGTGAGACGGCTATTTTCCTCTCCATTCAGTGAAGGGGGTGCGATATGAGAGGAAGAGTAGTAGAGCTTATACCATGCATTACTGGCATCCTGTTAAGCTCGAGAGAGATGGAAAATATCAGGGTTGAATGTGTGAGATGTGATCCATCCTTACATCACAGCTTTGATACTCACATAAACATATGACTGAAAGAAAACAGCATCAAGAGAGCCTCAACCTTCAAACAACATCAAGAGCACTGGTATCAAACTAAATTCCTGGAGGGCCACAGCTCCAACTCACACCTGCTTGGAAGTTTCTAGTAATCCTGAAGACCTTGATTAGCTGGATCAGGTGTGTTTCATTCATTTGAATTTGAGACCAATGATCTAGATCAGTGGTTCCCAAACGTGTCCTGGAGGACCCCCTGCCCTGCACATTTTGTATGTCTCCCTAATCAGACACACCCAATTTAGTTCTTGCAGTCTCTACTAATGAGCTGATGAGTGGAATCAGGTGTGTTAGATAAGGGAGACATACAAAAGGTACAGGGCAGGGGGGCCTCCAGCACTCCCTTTCCACCAGCAAGAACCAGGGGTCCGTTCTTCGTACGTCGCTAACTCAGTTAGCTGGATTTGATTGTTGCCGATTTTGCTTGATCTTGGATCATTTGGTTCTTCCAAGCTCATCCTAGACTTGCTGTCATAGCAACAGGTCCGTAAGCTTAAACCTGCTCGGGAGCAGGCTTATTTCATGTAAACAGGATTAGATTGCATCTTTTTAAGCAGAATTGATACTTAATATCTGCCCCAGCCACCGCTACTTTATTACAAGAGTACCCTACTGGTCCAGGGACAATAATTTAAAATAATAATAATTTAAAAATCAATTTGAAAATAATATAATAATGTTGTGTAGTCTGTAATACTATAGACACAGCCAGTTTTACTCATTGAAAGATTTATTAGTGATGAAATAATTGATAACTGTATTGGAGTCTTACACACATGCTCTGCAGTTAATCTGAGTCGTTATATTAATTTGAGTGATGACAGATATTATGGGAGTGGCTTGATGGAGCGCAGGAGATGCAGATAACGTGATCTTGACCCTTAAGAAACTTTAATTAATGCTGTCACGTAGCAAATCTGTTTCAAAGATAAAATTAAATGAATTGCTAATTACAACATTGAAGTAAAAATGTATAGCCTGTACAAATACTAGAAATCGTGAATATAAATAATTGGGAATCGTGTAAAAAAAATTACAAATACATTAAAAACAGCGCACATTTCATTTATCTATTATAACATTTATGTAGTTTTGTTCGCTTGGCTGTTTCCCTATAAAAGTCCAGAAATTTGTCGAGTTTTTCGTCAGGTGTCTTTTTTAATGATATGATGTCATTACGTTGCCGTCTTGCCGCCAGCCAATCACTGCATTGCTGATCGTGGTTTCGCGTATCGATACATCTGCCCTTTTAAACCAACCCATGAACGCGCAATTATCTCTGATAACTCAATCCAGCCATACTAATCGTCAACAACAGGTGCGTTCGAAGAACCGAATTAGCCAGATCCTGATTAGTAGGAAGATATCATCTTGGATGTGTCATTTGATCTCGGATGTAATAAGCGACGTACGAAGAACGGACCCCAGGTGCTAGTTCAGAGTCAGTGCTATAGACCCTTTTTCTGTTAGTAAACAACTTGACATATTTTTCAGTGGGCGGAGCTTAGCTGGAGGCAGAAAGATTCCACTGACCGCTTCACTAATGCTAGCTATGAAGTTTGTTAGTTTATTTTTTTAACAATAACTGGAGAAATTCCGATTTTACATGCATATGTAAGGTCACTCACTGTCCGGGACTGCGACTGTTATTTGAAAAAGTTAACTTTAACGGACAAAACCAGACTGGGCAACCCGCACACGCTTTTACTCAAAGGATGGTCGATCTGACAGGATTCCCTCCAGTTGAATGACTCACATCTAACCTGTATAGTAAAGACAAACTCACCGTGTATATCTAGTCGTGAAGATGTATATATTTCAGTTTCAATAGGCAACTGTTTTTACAGCACACAATTAATCACAACAATGTATATACAATTACAAATGATTAAGCATATAAATCGTCAGTTTGTTGTTTTTATGTACACAGACATTATTTCATACACAACATAGTGGTGAGATGCATAAGAAATCTTTAGACACGCCCATAACAACAAAAGACAATAACATTACTTTATTTAACCTTTTCTGATAAGAAGAGTGCACTGCAAACGCGAGCATTTTTGACAACCGTTTCTGTCCAGTCCGCTCGTTTTATCGCGTTTAACCACAGCTTTCGTTGGTTTTTTTTGTCTGGCACAGGCAGCAGGTATGCATTAAAATTTAAAATTGACGCCTCTACTACATCGATTCTGGCACCCAACATCACAACAAGATGATATTTTAAGCTCCTTATGTAGCCAAATCTGCGCTGTTTTGAATGGGCCGCCTCCAGTTTTCCCTTTCTTTTGCCTCCAGCTAGCGCTGTGACGTAACTCTGACGTCGGCCCTAAAAGGGTCTATTGCCGGTTCTTAGTTGGTTCGACTGGCGAGCCCTTTAAGAACCGGTTGCTTTTCCACAGGCTAGAGAGTCAATACAGAGCCAGGTCTTGCGTCACAATACGTTTCAAGTTTCGTTTCACTAGTGCGGCCGCGCCAAACACAACAGACTTGTTCGAGGTGCATCGGCGCCACGCAGACAGATCTATCGGCACACAACACACTAAAGCACCGCGAGAGCGATCCAAAAGCATAAAGAGCCATCTGCTTTCCAGTCGCTCCCGCAGCACCCCGATGCCACGCACCGACCGATCCATCCCGAACAAGCCTAAACAAACTATCAACAATGGTGGACATTGCGTTGCTATTGATGTTCATGGCTTTGCGAACAACCTACATTGGCATCCAAACACGGCGAATCCAACGTTTTCGTGTTTAGCTGCTATTTCAAATATGGCGGTCCAATGTTTCTGTCGTCTTGTTGGTCACTAACCCTGCCCCCAGCGGTTCTTCCTTCTAGCCCAGCAATGTTTTGGTGCTACTTGCGAACCACTTTTCCTGGTTCGGAGCTGGTGCTTTGGGTGTCGAAAGACAAAGAACTGGTTTGAAACTAGGCTCTGGCTCCGAACCAGCACTGGAAATGCCTTGGTGGAAAAGGGGCACAGGACATGTTTGGGAACCACTAATCTAGATAGTCTTCAATCCTTCTTTCTCTTCTACCATCCCTATTTCTGCCCTGTGTTACTAGCCAACTCTATTTTCTACTTCATATAAGAACGTCTGATCAACACTCAGAATTGTTTCCATGTCTGGTTGGAATGTTCTGGAGCAGAACCAACTCTCTGACGCAGAGCTGGCAGGTGACGCATGTGGTAAAGTGGTGGAAAGTGTCATGTCTGCTGTCTCGTTTCCCGTGAGAGCACTCATTAAACCAGGGGTGCCCAATCCTGATCCTGGCGATCGACTGTCCTGCAAAGTTCAGCTCCAACTCTAATCAAACACACCTGAAGCAACTCATTAAGGTCTTCAGGATCGCTTGAAAATTAAAGGCAGGTGTGTTTGATTAGAGTTGGAGCTGAACTTTGCAGAACAGTCGATTGCCAGGAGCAGGACTGGGCACCCCTGTCTTAAACATTTCAACGGATAGTTCACCCAAAAAATGAATTTTGTCATCACCTACTCTGGTCACAACCAGATTCACTAAAAAGCATTTTAGGTTGACTCAAAAAGAACAATTTTGTTTTTCAGTCTTACTACAGTAGTTGCGCTCTGTTAGTTTTTTGTGTAGTGACATTATTTTGCAGTACAATTATTACACGTATAAAGATGACATACAAAAACAAATATTAAAATTTTACAAATGACAAATCCAACCACAGTTTCTCTGTTCTAGCAGACCTCTAATAACAACACATAAACAGTCTCTCGTGTGGCCTATTGATATAAAGTACCAACAGCAAACTCCCTGCACAAGGTTGGTTTTGAACTTCCATTGTACTGAATGTAAGCTCTGATGCAAGTTTGAGCAGTCTACATCAGATAAGAAACTTAAACAAACTGAGAAGAGCTTACACAAATCTCATGTGGTTTTACACACTACAGAATGTATACAAGTTCACTGGCTGGGGAAAAAACTCCTACCTTGGCATCCCAGTCTTTATTCAGGTAATATATGCACGTGACACATCTCCCATCACCGTTTGGGTTATCCACATGCCGTACATATCCTGTGCCATTGCCAGGGTAACATGCCACCATTGCCTGGAATGAAAAAAAGAGGTTGTAATGGGCCGAAATAGCCAAACAAAAGAACATACAAAGACTTCACAGTGGTTTGGATGCAGAACACTCTCTACAAGAAGAAATTAAACTTTCCATTCTTTCCCTACACAAGATCATATTTCATTAATGCATATTCACAATAATATTCATATTGAAAATATATATATATATATATATATATATATATATATATATATATATATATGTATGTTTGACAAATTTGCATTGTAGCATTTTCATGACAATTAAACATTTCCATAATTCTTAATACTGTAATAAAAATTTACATAATTCATTATAACTTATTAATTTTTTAGGTGTAAAACTTTTTACATATGAAAAAAAACAATCATAAAACTAAAAATGTAATGCATTTATTCACCATATCAGTATTATTTGCTATACCGCCTTTAATTTCAAATTAAAGTCAAATCTCCATGCTCAGACAGGTTTTCATTTACAATGAGAATAGTGAAAAATACTAAACTAAAAACTAAACTAAAACATCCAAATGCACTAGACTAGAGAACAATGGCAAAAAAAAAAAAACAGGCTTATACAAAATATTATTTTAGAATGAAATAATGGGATTCACTGTACTGGATTCACTGTAAATAATGTAGTATTCACAAATACTCTGTATTTGTGAAACGCAGTTCATCATTGAATTCCACTCAGATACTGTATGATGCCACAGTGTACAACTACACGAATCTACATGAATTGGACAAAAAAAGGTGATAACTGTGACATTCTCAGCCCTGTGATGATTATATCTTTTAATCTTGTTGAATCTGGGTTATGAGGCCGAGGGAACAATGAAGCCATTGCTGAAGTCTTTCCTTTGCTGAGGTTTTTCCTTTCCTGCTCTTCCTCTGCCCCTTTTATTTTGGTCTCCGGGTTTACATGGAAAGTGTTAATTAATCACAAAGGAAAAAATAGCAGTGTAAATGTATTTGTGCACATGGACACATCCGTTATCAGGACAGTGTTACAAAGGAGAGAATGAGTCAAAGGCTCATAAAAAAATATGAGATAGTCCATGGCATGCGACCTGCATGTGACAAGGTTAAACTACATTTCTGAAGCAAACAACATGTACTTCCTTATAATTAGAAGTTTTAAAATAACGTAAATGGTTGGAGAATATTCCTCTCCAAGTATGAAAACATGTCAAACTCTAAACAAGACTGTGAACTGATGCCAACATTCACATTTAAATCATTAACAAAGCATTTCAAACAAGCATCACCGCGCAACAAACACTTAATTATCAGAAACCTTTGGGCCAATACTGTGAGCCTTGTTTCTGTGAACTGAAAAAAAAAAAAGCACAAAGTCAGAACAACTCCCTGATATTGATCCCCTCTGGGAATTTGCCTTTTGCCTTCTTTTTCACCCACTTCTGCACGTAGGCTCCTATAAATCTGATCAGTTCACTGACAGTTCATGACCTAACACTCTATTTATAAGCAGCACTAGCCCAGCAGGGAATATTTAGGCCTTAACTTAACCCTCTAACCTTAACCCTACAGCATATTGTCACAGGGACCGAGACACGACATCAGCATGTTTTCAACTGACTCTCAGTGTATATGTGTGTGAGGCTGTTTTTATGGCTGAAAAACAAACACATTTTCTAACATTCTTTATAAAACTTGCATACATACTGAAATGAAATAGTTTGTTCCCATGACAAAAAAAGGTTTACAATGTGTTTAATTATTTGATGTTTCCATATTTTTTATTATATATCCTTGTACGCATTTATTAATTGTTCTTATTCTGTTATTATTTTTAAATGAATAAATCTTTATTGTAATAAAATTAGCCTTAAATTCATAAAACTAAAATAAAAATATTTATACATTTTAAAAAAACACTGACATGCTGGCAAAATGTCAAAATGAACAAACTAAAAAAAACATTATTTTTAATTTCACATTCTCCATTAAAAGACCTTCAAAATGGTGTATGATTTGTTGAAATTGGACAAAAAATAACTGAGCTACACCCATTTGAAGTAGAGTAAGCAACCTCAATTCTGAGAAAAATCAAGTTAAAGTTTTAAAGAAGGTCCACAGCAAAATCACCTAGCAATATTGCATCTTTTCCTCCAGTTCTTTTCTTAATGATCATTACTATATTAATAATAATAATCATAAATTACTATAGGCTAATAATCATAATATAGCTATTTTTAATTCATCTTCAGTATTATAAATAAGAACAAATGCAAAAAAGCAGCAGAACAAATATAAGAAACAAACAAATAATGCATTACCTTTCCCATTTTACATCTAAACAAGCATTCAAAATAATCAAATGTAAAAATCACTTCAGTATTTCCCCTGACGCACGCCGCCCCGCCCCGCCCCGCCCCGCCCTTGAAGGTCAAATTAATTTTATTTAATTTTATTTTCTCTAGCGCCAAATCACAACAGAAAGTCATTTAAAGTTACCTTTAAATCTATACTGGTCTATACCACGTTCTTTTATTAAACAAACTAAATAGCCTTGTTATTTATCTTATTTACACGATGGCATGTCATTTCTGTCTCTACATGGTGGCGCGCGCGCTCACACACACACACACACACACACACAAACACAAACACAGACAGACACGCACACACACACAGGTGAGCACACTCCCACTCCCACTAGTATTTGTAAATATTAAGCCGTAAAAAGACTTTTTAAATATGAATTCTGCGTGTCTCTGTGTTAATGAATGGTGCAGACGTGCGGTTTTGTTTGCTACTAGTACTGAAGCAGGCGTGATGCTTGCGGTGATAGGCACCTGCCGTCTCACTAATGAGGATATAAATACATGAACAACATCTCCAGAACTGCTCTGAGAGTCACTTCATGGGCATTTGACCGTTTCATTTGAGTAAAACTATCCTCATATTAGAAATTTAAAGGTAGCCTATTCTTGGCAACCCGCCAAAATAAAAGTTTGGTTTAACTTGTCTTTAAGACATTGTAGCAGAAATACATTACTACTGTTCAGTAGAAGGTACGTAATACTACTACTAAAATTATTAAAACTTTATTTTTAAAGAATAATCACATAATATTTCTTCAATGTTTTAATTGTAATATTAAATAATAAATGAAATGATAAAATAAAATTTATTTTTTAACCCCCCCTGCACTTTACGGTGTTCATTACAAATAAACTGATTATTTAAACTACAAAAGCAGTTTAATCAAGAACAGCAATTGTTTCCTCTTTTCTTTTATTGTTTGATTAACATTAAATGTGGGGTATGCATTTTTTTAAAAAAACGCTTTAGAAAACTGAGTCAGGCGAGTACCAAAACAAACTTGTAGCCAATCAGCAGTAAGGGGTCTACGTGTCTACTCATGATGCGAGGAGAGAGCGCTCATCAGTGCACATGATGGACATTACCCGAGCCGAGCGACGACAGAAAGATAGAGATGGCGGATAAAAAACAAGAGAGGAAAACGTCTGCGGAACAAAAGGCGGCTTACACTAGAGGTCTGCATTCCCGCGGCTGTCCCGTGGGAACCGACCAGATTTCTTGCGACGCGGGATTAAATTCCCGAATAAAACGC
>JAFVLL020032455.1:31650-53763 GCA_021397915.2 Tor tambroides | reverse complement strand
CGTGGCCTAATGGTTAGAGAGTCGGGCTTGTAACCAGAAGGTCGCCGGTTTGATTCCCGCACCAGCAGTACCATGACTGAGGTGCCCTTGAGCAAAGCACCAAACCCCAAATTGCTCCCCGGGCGCTGGAACATTTCGCTGCCCACTGCTCCGGGTGTATGTTCACTACTGTGTGCATGCACTTGGATGGGTTAAATGCAGAGGACCAATTTCGAGTATGGGTCACCATACTTGACAATGCATCACATATTTTTTATATATTTTTTTATTTAATATGTGATTTAATTAAAATTAAAAGGGGAAATTAGAAAATACATTTTACAAGAAAATTAAGCCTATTTTAGGATCTTTGTTTTACCATATTTTATGACAATTCATTTTAATTCTCTTAGTGAAAAATGTTGAAATATTATGTCAGTATTTATTATATATAATGTATTTTATAATATGTAATGTAAGTGCATCATTAAATAATTATGGTTTTGAAAAGGGGTTGTGGGAACTTTGGCTTTTCAGCAGGGAATTTACATTACGGTAATGAGAATTGGGGAAAAAAATGAAAATTGAAATGAAGTGAAAAATAGCAATTTATTTTTCTATTTCACTTTTAATTTTGGGGTGAAATATGGCCTCTGAATATTCTGAATAATATCAGTCAAGAATATATGATAAGAGGAAAATATTTCACTTCAATTGAAAAGAGAAAATTAGAAATTATATTTGACAAGAAAATTAAGCCTATTTTAGAATCACTTTGGGTTATGGAAACTAATATATATATATATTATTATTTTTTTTTTTTTACACTTTGGGTTGAAATATGACCTCTAAACATTTCTTCATGAGATTCACACAGTTGCAATTCATGTTTATTTATTTTTAGTAAATCTCATACTTGAGGTGAGATATTATATACTGTACCTCTACACCACGCATTGTTGTAGATTTGCATGAGATTTTTAAGATTTTCAGAATTGTAAGTATTGCACCATGCAGGTGCATTTATCATATGTTTATTTCTCATATGCATTTGCATGGCACATCCATTACCTGGTCAATGAGTAAAACATGTTATGTCTTGATAATTTTCAAGAGGTCTTCTGATGAATTAGCTGCCATTAAGCATCAGAAGGCCATGTTTGGTTGTCAGTTTATTCAGGGAGTAATTCAAAGTGGTGAAGTTTTTCTGGGAAGGCTGGGAAAAACATTATGGGATCTAGGAATCGCTGCCAGTCTTTCAGTCTTTCTCTGGGGGAAGGTGAGGTCTGCTCGGTTTTGAAAGATGGACTGCTAACCTCAACCAGAGAGCAAGAGTCCGTCTGCTGAGTTCATTGTACGAGTCACACACTGTACAGTTATTCATCATGCAGAGGGCACAGCATGCGTTCTGCTCTCCACAAGTAATATGCCCTTTGTTGCAAACGTTTCCTAAATTTCTTGCGGTTACATTTACTTTTAAAAGCAGGTGGTATAACTGTAATAGGAGCAAAAACAGATACTGCCTGGTTTTTGTTCCATATGAGGTTTCTGGGTTTTATTTCTTTATTATTTTTCTCTGTTTTGTCCTATTTTAGTTGGCCTATATTCATTATTTCATTCATTTACCTCGATTTGAAAACCTGATGTAGACTCTAAATTTCAGAATTTTAAAGTAATTTTATTAGACTGTTTTCCTGTTTCCCATGTGATTTTTCCTTTTTCTCAGCGGTCTTTGCTGTTCCAGTGCAGGATCTTGATTTATTTCTTGATAAAGGATCAAAACAACAGGAACTGATGCTTATACGAATGTTTAAGGACATCTTAAAAAACAAGAAATGGTCTGATGGCTTTTATATAAGACAGGAAGAGTAAATAATGTTCCCCTGTATTATGTGGACAGAACATACTTTTATTTTGGCGGGTTGCCTGCAAACAAGTATATGCACTGGCAGGTTTAGCCCTTCTGATTGAAGAGTGTCTGTGAATGAAATGTCATGAAATCTTTTGCTTTGTGCTTTGAAAACGGCTCGGATAGCCTAGATTTATGGTTGAAGTTTGAATAGAAATCTTATACAGTATTACAGTTTGTCAGTCTAAAATGGTAATGTGCATGGTAACAGCTGCCAACAATGTCGGTATGCAAATGAGCAGTCTGAACTTATTTACACAGTGCATTTTTTATTTTGGTCCTGCATGTGCACCTGCGTACCGCTTATGTGCACCCCTGACTTCAAGCCTAACAACATCTTAGCAGCCAGCCAGAAATCTCTAGCAATCAGCAATGTCCACTTAGTTCATTTGCCTGATGTCTATTATCTTTAAACTCGACATGAAATGGAATTTTTTTAATGCATCTTATTGATCTTATTTTGAACCAGTGATCCATACGTGTTATTTAAAAAAAAAAAAAAAAAAAATGAGTTTGTATTTTTCAATTAGAATATAACTCAATCTTTCAGTGAAATGACAAACTTTTCTCTGATGTCGTATGTCAGACTCCAATCATTTTGTTCGCCTAAACCCCGCTCCTTTCTTACAATCAACTGCAAAATTCCATTCAGTTCTGCTTTCATCCAATTAACAATCGATAGACAGAAACAAGTCCCTGCCATATATTTATTCCTTTTTGATATTCCGCTTCACTTGAATATACAGTATGTCACAATATGGAAGAAAAGATCTGTCGCTACTCTGAACTTTATTTAAACCTTTTTTAGTTGTCAAACAAGGCTTTCTCAAGCCTTGACGTATCGAACACTGTTTCCAGGTCCAAGTACATTTCAGTTGAAAATATTTTACTAGCACCCTCATTTTATTAGCACCCTTTCTGTTCGGACCTGGTAACGGTAATGTGTGGGATCAGACTTAAACGGTTAGTTCACCCCAAAAATGAAAATTCTGTCATTAATTACTCACCCTCATGTCGTTCCAAACCCGTAAGACCTTCGTTCATCTTCAGAACACAAATTAAGATATTTTTGATGAAATCGGAGAGCTATCTGACCCTCCATAGACAGCAACACAACTGAAATGTTCCCAGGTCCAGAAACATAGTAAATACATTAGTAAAACAGTCCATGTGACATCAGTGGCTCAACTTCAGTTTTGCGACGCTACGAGAATACTTTTTTTTTTTCGCACAAAGAAAACAAAAAAATAATTTACTCAACCATTCTTCTCCCCCGAGTTACTTCTTCCGCCATTTTGGAGAGTACCTAAGAACGTATTTGATGTAATCAACGTTGTTTACGTTCGGGGGGAAAGCACACGCATGAACGTAATCTGCTTATTAAGCGTTGTTTATGCTTAGGGGAAAGCGTGCGTATGCTTTGTGATACTCTCTAAAATGGCGGAAGACGTAACTCGGGCGAGAAGAATGGTTGAGTAAATTGTTATTTTTGTTTTCTTTGCGCAAAAAAAAGGATTCTCGTAGCGCCGCAAAACTGAAGTTGAGCCACTGATGTCACATGGACTGTTTTACCGATGTATTCACTACGTTTCTGGACCTGGAAACATTTCAGTTGCATTGCTGCCTATGGAAGGTCAGATAGCTCTCCGTTTTCATCAAAAACATCTTAATTTGTGTTCTGAAGATGAACGAAGGTATTATGGGTTTGGAATGACATAAGGGTGAGTAATTAATGACAGAATTTTCATTTTGGGGTGAACTAACTCTTTAAGAACCAGATATTCAAAGTTTGTCCAAAGAACTAAACTTTTCTAGTCATAAACTATAATTATGATAATATCTCCTCCTTTTTCCTAAGGCTGCCCTAAAGTGACCTGTATCAGCCTGACGGAGGAGGCGTCTCTACAGCTCACACCTCTACATGGACACCAGATCGGTCTGCAGTACCTGGACATGACAGACTGTGTATCACTGGAGGACGAAGGCTTGAGGACCATTGCATTTCATTGTCCGCGTCTCACACACCTCTACCTGCGGCGCTGCAGCCGGCTAACAGACGAGGCCTTGCGACAGCTAGCACTGCACTGCACCGCTTTACGCGAGCTTAGCCTCAGCGACTGCCATCTGATTGGAGACTTTGGCTTACGTGAGGTCGCTCGCCTCGAGGGCCGTCTACGCTATCTGAGCGTGGCGCATTGCATGCGCATAACAGACGTTGGACTGCGTTATGTAGCACGCTACTGTCCGCGGCTCCGCTACCTGAATGCACGGGGATGCGAGGGGCTAACAGACCAAGGTTTGAGCCACTTAGCTCGCAACTGCCCCCGATTGCGGTCTGTTGATGTTGGACGCTGCCCACTGGTGTCGGACGCCGGGCTGGAGGCGTTAGCACGTTGTTGTGAAGGGCTACGAAGGCTGAGTCTGAGGGGCTGTGAGAGTTTGACAGGGAGAGGGCTCATGGCGGTAGCAGTGGGATGTCCCGAGCTGCAGTTACTAAACGTACAAGAGTGTGAGGTGCCACCTGAGGCACTTCGATTGGTCAGACAGCACTGCAGACGTTGTGTAATCGAACACACCATACCTGCTTTCTACTGAGGGGACAGGTTGGGGACGGCAGAGGTGTCGACCTCTGAAAAACAGATGTTTATACTTTTTGCTTTCCTACGACTGCCTGATGAGATGCAACAAGGTGGATGTGTCTCAAAACCTAGTGCAGGGGTGCTTAGTCCAGAGGTCACCAAACTTGATCCAAACTTGCCTCAACACACCTGCCTGGAAGTTTCAAGTATACCTAGTAAAACCTTGATTAGCTGGTTCAGGTGTGTTTAATTAAGTTTGGAGCTAAACTCTGCAGGACACCGGCCCACCAGGACAGAGTCTGGTGACCCCTGACTTAGGCTGCGTTCCAGTTCATTTTTTATGCCCTTCACTCGCAAACTTCCCTCCATCTCGTTTACTCGGATGTACATCATTGATTACGTTGCATGAGTGCTCACTACTGGCAGAACCCTTGCAATGGGCTGAACTGGAACGTCCTAAGCCCTTGATCACTTAGAATCCGCTATGGAGTTGGTTTATTGTTTACATTTTTTTCCCTCACGAATTTGTTTGGTGCAGCATTCTATATGTATATAGGTATGCTTGGGCTGTTATAAATGTAAAAAAAAAAGAAAAAAAAAGATATATTATAGAGTTGTTTGGGGTGGGGATAAATTAAACGTGATCTGAGATGACATCATAATCGTGTTGCATTGTGGTCTATGGAGAGGCCTGAAGTGTGCATATGAAGCAGACTTGCTCCCTCTGTCAAAATATGTCCATATAAACTTCCCTCGTCCACTTCACAAAGTGGAGCGCGCTTCAAAA
The DNA here is from genome assembly GCA_021397915.2 of Tor tambroides. Classification (NCBI taxonomy): domain Eukaryota; kingdom Metazoa; phylum Chordata; class Actinopteri; order Cypriniformes; family Cyprinidae; genus Tor; species Tor tambroides. Next base: position 48,509 of record JAFVLL020032455.1, on the reverse strand, counting down.
TGGCAGCGGGGATTCCCCCAAGGGGAAGTGCTTAGGGAAGTTCGCGAGTGCGTGTCTAAAAGTGGAATGGAAGGCAGCCTATGTCCTTCTCCTGGAAGGCCACTCATGCAGAGTTTAGCTCCAACACACCTGACCAAAAGTAATCTAGTTATCCTGACTGTAATTGGTTGGTTTAGATGAGTTTAAATTGGATTGGAGCTTAATTCTACAGAACAGAGGCCTTCCAGAAGCAGGACTGGACATTCTTTACCTAGTTAATCAATTTGCTGTCAACTGCAGTGTTTCCTAACCCTGTTCCTGGAGGCAGACCAAGAGTATACATTTGGGATGTCTCCCTTATCTGTTCCATCCAATTCAAATCTAGGAGTCAATGCTAACAAGCTGATGAGGTTATTCAGAAATATTTGATTAGGAAGAGTTTGAAAATGTGTACTGTGTCTCCACAAACAAGCATGGGAAACATTGGCCCACTGAAATTCTGGAGCAACTCACTGCTCCCGGAGGACCACTGTCCTGCAGAGTTTAGCTCCCACACACCTGCCTAGAAGTTTTTAGCAAGCCCAAATACCTTGATTAGCTTGTGTTTAGATATTTATTTTGGGTTGAGTCTAAACTCTGCAGGACAGTGGCCCTTCAGGTGCAGACGTGTCACCTCTGACCTAATGAATCAATTCTCTGTCTACTGCAGTATTTCCCAACCCTGTTGCTGGAGGCACACCAACAGTACACATTTTGGATGTCTTCCTTATCTGACCTGTCTATTTTGGTTCTGGGAGTCTCTACCAATGAGCTGATGAGTCGAATCAGGTGTGTTTGATTAGGAAGAGTTCAAAAATGTGTACTGTGTCTCCATGAGCTTGTTTGGGAAACACTGGTCTCCTGTCGACTGAAATTCTGGAGCAACTCGGGTGTCAAACCCTGCTCCTGGAGGATCACTATTCTGCAGAGTTTAGCTCCAATACACCTGCCAGGAATGTTCTAGTGATACTAAATACCTTAATAAGCTTGTTCAGATGTGTTTAATTTAGGTTGGAGCTAAACTTTACTGGAAGGTGGCCCTCCTGGAGCAGGATTGAACACACCCCTGTTGAAAAATTCAGCATATGCTGGTTAGGTATGTTTTGAAGCATGGATGCTTGTTTGAGCTGGTCTTTAGCTGGTCATGTGCTGGTCCTGAGCAGGAGCTTGTTGCTTAGGATCAACTTAGGATGAGCACATGATTAGCTAAGAACCAGCTTAAACCAGCTAAGGTCCCTCTTAAACCAGCTCAAACCAGCAGCCATGCTTCAAAACATACTTAACCAGCATATGCTTTTCAACAGGGACCTGACCTAGTGAGTTGACTTGATGTCTACTGCAGTGTTTCCCTACCCTGTCCATGGAGGCACACCAACAGTATGGATTTTGGATGTCTCCCTTATCTGACCCATGAATTTCAACTCTTGGAGTATCTATTAATGAGCTGATGTACTGTGTCTCCATTAACAGTATTGGGAAACACTGGTCTCCTGCCTACTCTGGGACAACTATGGGGTCTCAAACTTTGCTCTTAGGGGGGACACTGTCCTGAAGAGTTTAGCTCCAAAACACCTGCTAAGAAGTTTGTAAAGACCTTGATAAGCTTGTTCAGATTTAATTTTAAATAGTTTAATTTGGGTTGGAGCTAAACTCTGCTGGAAGGTGGCCCTCCAGGACCAGGATTGCACACCTCTGTCCTAGTTGACTTGCTGTATACTGCAATTCTGGTGCAACTCAGGGATGTCAAATTCTGGTCATAAAGAGCCATCTTCCTGCAGAATCTAAACCTAATTAAACACACCTGAACCAGCTAATAAGTTCTTCAAGATTACTAAGAACCTCTGGACAGGTGTGCTGGAGCAGGTTGGAACTAAACTTCAGGATGGAGGCCCCACAGGAGTGATGTTTGATATTAATGGACACATAAACAGAATCTTAAGCTTAACCTTGATTGAAGATGGAATTTATAGGCAACAACATCAGTAGCAGTTACATGTCATGCAAATAGTGCACTGCACATCAGACTGACACAACACTCACAATTTTGGCAGTAGCATGTCAAAGGAAGGTCCTTCGGTTTTGAGACACATCTGGTGTGTAATGTTGCTTCTTGCAGAGCTGTACCATGCTCTTGTAACTAAAAAAAAAAAAAACTACACGACATATAGCATAATATTTATCACATGAAAGAGATACATTATTGTCACTGTATGTCACCAGTAAGCTGGTGTTTTCTAGGTGTCTGAACTATGTTTATTTGGACTGATTTATGTTTTGTTTTCTACAAAAGCTATTTAGCTGGTTGTCTATGTCCAGAGTCCGTCCATTACATGATTAAATGCAAACTTTAAAACTTTTAATAATATACTACTTGCTTTTTCCAAAGAAGTGGTGAATAAGGTGAAAAAAAAATCTTTTTGAGTGAACTATTCTTTTAGTAATAAAATCTTACTAGTTTTCTTCATAAAACTGATACCTGATTTCAAGAGACTGTCTAGGTTCAAAATAACTAGGCATTTGCACTTTAAAGGGCATTACTGACAATCTCAAAATAATCTAAAAGCCTTAAGTCTTTTATTTGATATCCCAGATAACGCTAGTCAAGGATTATATGAGATTTGTAAAGGTTTCATTTTGTGAAAGCAATATGTTGCTGCTAAAATCACTCAATAAAGGGCTACTTATTTGAAATCAAATGTTTTCTTTCATTTGTTGTATCTATGAACAATTAGGAAAGTGACAAGTATAACACATATGCAAACAAAGGAAGGTTCCTTTGGTTGATGTAGTGCAGTGTATAGTAACATTATCCTTGGAAGAAAACCGCTTCCAAACAGGAAAGCTGAGGCATCCAGATGTCAGTTCTTTGAGAGATTAGCTTTGAATGAGATATATCTTCAAGAGGATCCAAAGTCTTGCTTGTTCTCACCAATGAGCTCAGTGACACTTAATGGATTTTCTTCCAAAATAAATCCTTAGCAAGAACCATCAACAGCTGTACCTAACAACATCTTGAGTCAGATGTGCATTACTACCCTCAAGATATCCATAATCATAACTTAGTTCAGCTGTTAGTATGAATCACTACTATACAAACAAATGGATCATGAAATGGCAAAGATGAAATCAATTACTCAGCGAGATTGATGGTAAATATGTGGTTGTTGTTGCAGCTGAGTCACACAAAACCTCATATTGCTTGTATGGGTAGGAAAAAAACTATTTGTATATGAAAAATTGTAATAGGCTAGGCTATACAGATATAATGTACTAGTGTTGTCAGTGTGCATGGGTAGGAAAAAACTATCTGTTTACATATTAAAAAGTAACTTGCTGACATGCCAGTGCTTGTTCATTAAAGATTAGTACAATTCGTAAGAGGCTGTATCTAATATAAAGCTAATCAATTCACTGTCATGTGGTTTCCACGTGATCACATGGTCTCCCAATGTCTTCTGTAAATGAATAGAGGACACAGCCTGAAACACAGCTTAGTTGTGTTGTGTATATAGCTGTCACTTATTGTTCTGTGGTCATAGTCTACAGTGTGTTATGAATGAATCGGGTAGTGGTGGTGCAATAAGTCCACTCTCGCTGATTCAGTGAGTCAATGGTGATTGTGTTTCTGACTGCAGTTTGTCCTAGGCAGCTGTGTTTATTATAATTTGCTGCTGCCCTCTGTTGGTTAATGTCTGTTTCTGCACTTAATTTACTCTCATAATGGAGTACTTGTATACTACTTCCATGTACAAGTATTTATTGTAAAACGACATACAGTATGGAACTATACTTTGTTACACTGTTATCATTAAACCTCTTTATGTGGCATGTTTCGTGCATGCAACGAGTGGTAATCTCAGAAATTAATATGGATATTTAGCATTTTTAATTAAAATTGTAATAAAAAAATGTCAACTTTAGGTAATCCAGTGAAATAATGAGTCAGGAAAGAGATGCTAAAATTCATTAAAAAAGTCCATTCATAACACTCAGAGTCGAGCACATGTGGGAAATAATGATCTGTATAAAGAGTTTTGTAATTTTATTACATCTTAGATCATCCTGCGGCATATACAAAATGTACTGAACAGTTTTCATAGAGCAAAAATGGTATAGTATGCTATTCTGAAGTTACATTAGAGAAGCATTAATAATAATAATAGCAATTAAGTGACATTTTAATTCAGAAAAGTGTTTTTTAATGTCATATAATTCTTAGTATGATTGTTATAAGCACATGTATCAGTAACCTTAAAAAATACTAACATAAACCTTTTTGATGTCTAAGTTTGAAAGAAAGACATGATCACAGTCTTTTAGATTTTGTTTTAATAAATACATTCAAAATTGCAATATTGAGAAAGCCAGAAAAAGGCACTTAAAAAAAGCTACTTAATCTAGTAGATTGGGTGTTGTGGCAGGCCATCTTTTTTATCATCCTTCAGCTTGACATTTATTACGTTAAGCATTCCTGTAGATTGAAATGACTGCATCTCCTGATTACATTCAGTTAAAATAATTAAAAATAAAGGGTTGTTGTACCTTTGAGCATATGATATGAACATTTGAACACAAAACCACACTCTAATTCTTCTTCTTCTTTTTTTCCAGATAATTGTCTTAACAACAAAAAGCTTCATCTCTGATTTCAAATATGCAAATGACAACATTTTTTTTCATTTAAAATATACTAACTGAAAACATATTTGAAATCTGTAGGTATCAATAATTGTGCTCATTTCTAATGAGCGGTTTAAGGACATTTGGCTACAAACTACAGGATATCACCTGAATACACTGATACTCATCAAGAGCCACATAATAATTCAACAAATAATACTTCATAACATATAAAATACACAGACATTTCCAGTTGAACACAAGACATGTGCCATAATGATTTTCTAAGAGCAACAATAAGTGGGAAATAAGTAGCAAACACTAAAATCAAAGAGGTTTTTGGCATGTAATGCAAGATGTGTCTGACAGTAAATGAATATGCATAGATTATTAGCATATCAAACCAAACTTACATCAGCCCAAAAAATAAAAATAATCACATATATACCGCTCAGATAGCTTCTTATGCCAACATATGACTGATGAAGAAGTTTGAATGCAGAAAGAACATCATAGAATATAAACAAAAATTCATATGATGATTTTAAATGGCATTTGATGAGTTTTTGCAATTTTTGGGGTGGGATTCAAAGATCCCTTTGCACCGCAACACTTGATGCAAAGGCACAAATATCGGTTCAGTTTGAAAAGAGCGAATGTGTGAATATACACAGGGTTTAACAGAAGAAAAACTGATGGAAATAAAAAGACTATACAAACTGTACACGTTTGCAAGGGACGAGAAGCAGCCAGTCCGTCATAAAATACTGCTACAGAGCTACAATACTGTTCTAAAAGAATGACATACAATGAGAAAATAAACTATTTAAAGGAAAACTGAGGATATCTGCAACCTATCCCTTCCAAAACATTCACGTGAGTGATACCTATGTCCATTATTTGCCTTCATATTTGGGGTTGATCACAGTTGTGACGGCACTCTTGTAGATGGGGTTCTCTCCCTGAGAAACACACAAAAATCAGATTTTAAAACAAAGAAACAAATATGCAGGCCAATTCAACTTCAACGTGTCATCTAAATGCATTTACACCCCAAGAAAGTGCAATAAACCTTGAATTAAAAAGGTAACAATTAAAAAAAAAAAAAAAATCAACACATGCAGCTATATATTACTCATATATATTTTGATGAACATATTAATATCCAGTGAAGAAAACCAAATTATTAAGTGAAACGCTCATTAAATATGACAGCACTGTCAGATGCTCATGCTGTAGCCGATTAGTGAGTTACACCATAAACACTTCACTTTATAAATACATCAAGATTTCGTTTCAAGGATGGAATATTATATATATAACAAACGGTGGTCAGGTATAGAAACACACACACACACACACACACACACACACACACACACACACACACACAGACACACACACACACACACACACACACACACACACACACACACACACACACACACACACACACACACACACACACACACACACACACACACACACACACACACACAGACTTGTTTCGCTATCCTTGTGGGGACTCTCATAGGCGTAATGTTGTTCTGCTGTACAGACCGTATTTTCTATTGCCCTACACCAGCCCTACACCTAAACCTACCCCTTACAGGAAACTTTCTGCACTTTTACATTTTCAAAAAACTTCATTCTGTGTGATTTATAAGCTTGTTTACCCGTGGGGACCTCAATTTAGGTCCCCACCGTGACACAAGTCCCCATGAGTCTGTGTGTATTCAGGTTTAAGTCCTCACCAGGATAGAAAAAACAGGTACACACACACACACACACACACACACACACACACGCGTGCGCATGCACACGCGCATGCACACGCACACGCAAACACACACAAAAGGCCATGCAGAAAGAGGAGAGGTATACAAACTTATAGAGCCACAGCTTTACGTCCATAGTTTGGGTTCCTGAATTTATTAATAGGGCTCTTGTAAATTGGATTCTCTGTCTGAGAGTGGACAGGGACAGACAACAGATCAACCACAGATGAAGCAACAGAAGAGCTGGAATTATGGACAACAAATGGAGAATAAAAAAGGATGGAGATCATAGAGAGATGGAAAGAAGATTTCATGAGAATCAAGGGAAAAGGAGGCAAAGCATGCATACAGAGTACAAATGAAGATGGAACAGAAGGTTTAACAAAAAAAAAAAACTAAACAAAAAAATAAATAAATAAAAAATAACTGCATAAAACATGGTTAAACCCGGAAAAATAAATGAGTCTTTTATCCCATCAGCTTGTATTTAAGTCTGAAGTTCCATTTCACTTTGATTAACTTAATTCAGAAATCAGCTATTTGTCTTATAAATTATTATATACAATTTACAGTTTTTTACGATTGCTTACACACTAAAATTAAAAATAACACACAATTAGTGAAACCTGACATCAGGTGTGAAGACACTTAGGTGCTTAACTGTAAACTCAACAATCGAGGCGTAAGCACTATAAAAAGGCAACAGGTGAATTTTTGTCTTCAACAAAAATGAAAGGCAGTGGTGCAGGAAAAGGAAGAGGAGAAACATCTTTGGCCACGGAGTTCTTTTGAACTTCCCGGGTCAACGTGGTGGTAACATCACAATATATGCTGCAATCACGCAGAATGGGGTCCTCCATGAGGGCATGCCAAAATAGCTCCTTACAACACCGACCACATACTCACATTTTTAGACTAAGTATTGGACAGACTAGGTATTAGACTTATGCAACCAGAAACTGGTTCCATTATTCTAGTACCTCCCACAACACTCTCCCTTCCTTTCCTTTTTCCCTCATTCAAGCTATGGAGGAGGCCTGTGACCTAATAGATGCAGAGTCTGGGCAAGGATGAAGGATTCTTCCCTTGCTGTTTTGCGAGGGAGGACATTGCCTGTGATGTGGACGAAGTGGCCATATCCAGCTACATGAAGAGATGATGCTAAAGTTTTTTTTTTTAGTTTATGTACTATACTTAAAGTTTATGTACTATATTGTATTTAGAATATGTTCTGATTTTCAGCCTAATTGCAATGATGTACTGAAGGATTTTACAATGTGGTGAGAAATAAATACTTTCATCAGTGTGCAACACTTGTCTCGTGTATTGTGTTTGGTCAATTCATGTTCTTTAACAATATCTCAAAAAATAAATAAAAAAAATCAAACCCAGACTGTATCATTAGAAAGGTAGAAATGTTACAAGTGTTTAAGATTGAGCACAGCAGTGTGTAAGTGGTTCAAACAGAATCCGACTGTATGGACCATGTGTGTATCATACGGTACTGAAACTGGGTTTTGTTAAATTATTGTGAAGTTTTGAATGAAGTGTTTCATTTTGCAAAAGATCTGAGATGTTCTGCTACTTGTGTGTGTAGATGTGTGAACTGTGTGTAGTGTTTTGACAAAATGAGCCTTGTTTTTAAAATCGTGTCTAAGCAATCGTAAAAAACTGTAATAATTTATTAACAATGAATCTTATAAATTAAAATACAAAATATTTAAGTAAATTAACCTTATAATGTATTACAGATTAAATGTATATTACATGCATTTAGTAAGTTTTTACATCTTTATGTGTAATTTCATAATTATTTCTATTGCCTTTGAATACTGTAAAAAGTGATAAGTTGACAACTTAAAAATTTTAAGGCAACAGGTTTTCTCAATTTTTTTAAGTAAATACTAATAAAAAAAATAAGTTAAGTGAACTTGACAATTCACTTAACTTATTTTTTAAATTATTATTTACAAATTTTAAGGCAATGGGTTTCCTCAGTTTTTTTTTTTAAGTTAAGTCAATTTATCACTTTTTACAGGGAGTTAAAGTGTACAAACATTAATGGTGAACTAAAATACTTCAATGCCATTTCCATTGAAACATGAATGTCATGTATTTAAATGTACTAAATTACAGCTCTGTAATTACAAATATATTTAATATATATAGTAATGTTTTAACACTATGTATTTTTTACACTACAGTTAAAATTATAATTCATCTTATAAAATTATAATTAAAATCAAGTGTATTTCTTTAAAGCATGACAAAAAGATGATTAAAACAATGATTTAAAATGCACTTAAATTGTGCATTATTTGACATTATTACAAAAGTGTGTTAAACAGTCATGAAAGTGGTCTTTATTTCATTAAAATTATATTATCTGCAAGTACAGATTTTAAAAATATACTTTTGAGAACTGAAGTACACTGTTTGGGTTCTGTTGTTGTTCCTTTCTATTTTTGCAGGTTAATTGGATCCAACTGTTATCAATCACAAACTGGATATTTAAGAGACCTGGATCCTTTGTGAACACCATCCTGCATTTGAGCTTGGCCGGAGCTTTTGCCATTTTATCAATTTTAGTTTAATTCTGTTAATTAGTGCTCATTCAGTACAATTAAACGCACTTCTTTTCCACATGTGCACACAGATGTGCTCAGAAAGCGAGCCAGCAGAGGGCAGCAGTGCATCATCCTGACTGACTGACCGCAGCTGCCCTCGACACACCCAGAAAAACCAGGCCCTGAAAATCCAGAAGCCTTTGCTTTACTTCCACAGCTGCCCTAAAATGCAGACGGAGCGCTCATAAAGAGGAAAACCACACTTCTGATGAAACAATCATGGACTTTTGGAAAGATTAAAAACAAACAGAGGTGTAAAGAGAAACCTGAAAACCATACTTGAGTAAAAGTACAGATACCTTACAGTGAAAATTACTCCACTACAAGTTACAAGTCACCAATTACAAAACAACTTGAGTAAAAGTATTAGAGTATCTGATTTTAACAGTACTTAAGTATTTTACTTATACTAAATATAAGCTCAAAGATGCACTAGTAAAAGAGACATGCCAGTCAAAAACTGTAATGTTGTGGAGAAGCTGGAGAAGCAGAGGCAAGGATCTATGTGCAGGCATTTCATGGAAAAACTAGAACAAATAATAAGCCAACAACTACAGGAAAACAGACAACCATTACATTCAACAGCTCACAAAGAACTAAAGAAACACTAGGTCTGTGTGTGTGTGTGTGTATATATATATATATATATATATATACACACATATACATATACACTGAACAAAACTATAAACGCAACACTTTTGTTTTTGCCCCCATTTTTCATGAGCTGAACTCAAAGATCTAAGACTTTTTCTATGTACACAAAAGGACTATTTCTCTCAAATATTATTCACGAATCTGTCTAAATCTGTGTTAGTGAGCACTTCTCCTTTGCCGAGATAATCCATCCACCTCACAGGTGTGGCATATCAAGATGCTGATTAGACAGCATGATTATTGTATTATAAGGCCACTCTAAAATGTGCAGTTTTATCACACAGCACAATGCCACAGATGTCGCAAGTTTTGAGGGAGCGTGCAATTGGCATGCTGACTGCAGGAATGTCCACCAGAGCTGTTGCCCGTGAATTGAATGTTCATTTCTCTACCATAAGCTGTCTCCAAAGGCATTTCAGAGAATTTGGCAGTACATCCAACCGGCCTCACAACTGCAGACCACGTGTAACCACACCAGCCCAGGACCTCCACATCCAGCATCTTCACCTCCAAGATCGTCTGAGACCAGCCACCCGGACAGCTGCTGCAACAATCGGTTTGCATAACCAAAGAATTTCTGCACAAACTGTCAGAAACCATCTCAGGGAAGCTCATCTGCATGCTCGTCGTCCTCATCGGGGTCTCGACCTGACTGCAGTTCGTCGTCGTAACCGACTTGAGTGGGCAAATGCTCACATTCGATGGCGTCTGGCACTTTGGAGAGGTGTTCTCTTCACGGATGGCAGACAGCGTGTATGGCGTCGTGTGGGTGAGCGGTTTGCTGATGTCAATGTTGTGGATCGAGTGGCCCATGGTGGCAGTGGGGTTATGGTATGGGCAGGCGTATGTTATGGACAACGAACACAGGTGCATTTTATTGATGGCATTTTGAATGCACAGAGATACCGTGACGAGATCCTGAGGCCCATTGTTGTGCCATTCATCCACGACCATCACCTCATGTTGCAGCATGATAATGCACGGCCCCATGTTGCAAGGGATCTATACACAATTCCTGGAAGCTGAAAACATCCCCGTTCTTGCATAATAACATACTCACCAGACATGTCACCCGTGAGCATGTTTGGGATGCTCCTGAATCGTATACGACAGCATGTTCCAGTTCCTGCCAATATCCAGCAGCTTCGCACAGCCATTGAAGAGGAGTGGACCAACATTCCACAGGCCACAATCTACAACCTGATCAACTCTATGCGAAGGAGATGTGTTGCACTGCGTGAGGCAAATGGTGGTCACACCAGATACTGAGTGGTTTTCGGACCCCCCCCCCGAATACAGTAAAACTGCACATTTTAGAGTGGCTTTTTTATTGTGGCCAGCCTAAGGCACACCTGTGCAATAATCATGCTGTCTAATCAGCATCTTGATATGCCAACACCTGTGAGGTGGATGGATTATCTCGGCAAAGGAGAAGTGCTCACTAACACAGATTTAGACAGATTTGTGAACAATATTTGAGAGAAATAGTCCTTTTGTGTACATAGAAAAAGTCTTAGATCTTTGAGTTCAGCTCATGAAAAATGGGGGCAAAAACAAAAGTGTTGCGTTTATAATTTTGTTCAGTATACATATACATACAGGAGGCTAACAAGCTGAACAAGATAAGATACAAACTGACTACAAACACCACGGGAGACAGGAAGTGACATAAAAGTCCAGGACAAGGCACAGAAAATGCAACAAAAACAAGAAAGAGCTGATTTGTGAGGAGAGCAATCACGCTTACATTCTAAAACCAAAATAAAACTGAACACCTCAAAACTGCAAAAACAAAAACAAAAAACAAAATCCTTCAAAAAGGTCTCTTCAGTATAACAGATAAATAAAATAAAGTAAAATTAAAAAGTCAAAGTCTTCTTGCACTGGATGTGCTGGTTTTGGCTGGAGTCATGTCCTCATCTCATATATAAAACACCTGTGATTCACAACTACTGGCTGAGGAACTCACATTCACGTAAAGTAGCCTTGTTGACAAGTTTGGGTAAGGGCAAAATGCACAAGATATAGTACTTTCAGTGCCCTGCAGTTGCTGATATCACATCTTTTGTAGCAGAAATAAACTGCTGCAGAAAAGGTAGGTGCCATGCAAAATGTAATGTGTAACTGCAGCACTCATCACAAATGTAGAGGACTAAAGAGTAGAGATACTCATTCAGAAATGTAGTGAAGTAGAGAGTAAAAGTTGCTAATGTCTTTGATACTCAGTACAACTACAAAGTATCCGAAAAGATACTTAAGTACAGTAATTAGTTACATTTACTCAAGTACTTTACACCTCTGAAAACAAAACTTCAAGTTTTAAAGCACGAGCTCAAATAAAAGATTTCTTGGTCACGTTTAAAAGCTTTTTTTTCATACCGTGTCCCACTTGGCATTCATCTTCTCCTTCTCAAACTTGGCGAACTCGCGGCGGTCGTGAATGATCATGAGCAGCTTCCAGATCAGGAGCAGGGCTAGACCAATCAGAACGATGCCTGTGACCACGCCCGCTACGATGGGAATGATGTCAGGACCCGCCGGACACTCTGCCAAACCAAGCACAGGTCACTTCAGTAAAGGGGTCAGAGGATGATGCTAAAAAGAACATTAGTTTGTGTATTTGGTGTAATGCAATGTGTTTAAGGTTCAGAAAACACATTATTTTCCACAAACCGTACATTATTGTTGCTCCTCTCTGCCCTGCCTTTCTGAAACACATCGATTTTTACAAAGCTCATCGTTCTGAGAAGCGCGGCGTGCTCTGATTGGCCAGATATCCGGTGCGCTGTGATTGGCCAAATACCTCAAGCATGTGACCAAAATGTTACGCCCCTTACCATATTTGGAAACACATAGCATCTCCACAACAACAATACTACAACGAGAATAAAAGTTACGCCTTCTTTCTTTGCGTAAACATTTGGGTGGTGTTCTGCAAATCTTCCCACACAGTAACGTAGAGATGTGGGGCGTGTTTGAATGAAGCGTTTTAGGAAGACGTGGACGAGTCTATATCTCTTTTGGTTTAAGACTTAAAGGTCCTTGCACACTGAGCCTGAAAATTTCATATGCGTTTTTTTTTTTTTTTTTTCCTTTTTCGTATTCGTCATCCTTTCCTATCAAAATGCTTGCTACAGATGCAAAACTGCAGAAAACTGAACCTGATCTGAATTTTTTTATGATGGACAAACGTTTCGGAGGCAGTGCGTAAATGTGATTGATACAACGTGAGGTCGTATTTATTTTTTTAACGTGCAAAAATTTAGGATGAGAATTTTGGACTCAGTGTGCAAAGACCTTTAGCCTTTGCAACTTTACGGATCTTATCTTACTCTACACGAACAGCTTGTAACACTCCAAAGACAAAGGAAACTTGAAATCGCATCGTATGACCCCTTTAAAGCAAACAAACACTCATGCTGCTGAAGTAACAATACAAGTGACACAAACTCAGCTATTTAAACCATGGCTCTTCTTTGTGTTGATATGAAGCCTCACCTAAAGTCTCCACCACATGGACCTCCTTCTCCGTGTTGTTGACGGCGTAGGTGTAGTAGAACCAGCAGTCGTTGGCGTCTCTCTCCTTGCAGTGCATGAGGGGGAAGGCCTGCACCGGCTGAGGGAGTTTATCTCTGTCCTTCACCTTGATGAGGTTGAAGTAGCTACAGTCTCTCTCACAAGTGTCTTTCTTCTCTCCTGTGACAAACGCACGGCACTGCACACACTCCCTGAGACACAAAAGAGCTGTTAACACCACGAGTTCAAGTGTGGATTGTGAAACCTACTTAGGATGGTGGGGTTTTTCCACACAGCTAAAGGCAAAGATATATAAATGGTAGCATTGCATTCCTTACAAACTCTGCAAAGAAACAGGGCTGATATTGACAAATAATGACAAACTCGGTTACACTTTATTTTAAGGGGTCCTTTTTGACAGTATAATTATACATTCAAGTACTGAGTAATATTAGTTTAGAGCTTTATTAATCCCCTTGGGGCAATTAATTCAGACTTTTGTGGTGCTTCACATATACAACACTTAACACATACATACAAATACTCAAAATCCACCAAATACATAGGAGGGAAAAAAATTAATTGACTACATGTTCTTATTATATGGCTAGGGTTAGGATTAGGGTTACTTGCATGTAATTATGCATAATGTATTGTTATTATAAAGTAACGTGTAACAAGGTCACCTTAAAATAAAGTGTTACCAAAAACTCTACTAAGTGTACTAATACCACAATAGTTGCCCATACAGCAAATAATAACAATAAAAAATAATAATGAATACAAATCTGAAAATATATTTTAAAATATTCAAAACCTGGCAAAACACACACACACACACACACACACACACACACACACACACACACACACACACACATATATAGTTAATATACAGTATCGGTCAGAAGTTTAGTATATTAGGATTTTTTAATGTTTTTGAAAGAAGTCTCATAAAGGTCTTTTCTTCCTTCCTTCAAAAATATTGTGCAGCAAAACTGAAAATACAGCTTTGATCACAGAAATAAATTACATTTTAACATATATTCACATTGAAAAAGAGTATTTTAAATTGTAATAATATTTCACCATCTTGTGTTTTTTTTTGTTTGTTTTTTTTTTTTTTTAATTTTTTTCCTTTTTAACAAGTGGAATCACATTTTTACATATTTATGTTTACCCAACTAATATCCAAACAGACACATTTCTGTTTACATCAAAGGATATTTGTCATTTTTCACCCTAAAAATAAAAGAAATATGAAACTATTTTGAATTTTCTTTTTTTATTAAGACATTGACATTCTATCCTCTTTAATATATGCTATAAATAATTGTTTGAATTAACTGAGTTTAGAAAATATATATTTTAAAAAAACATATTTTGCTAAATGTATTTTAAGATTGGGAATGTACTTTCTTACCACTTGCAGTACATTTTATAATATATATTGGCATTTGAAGATTTAAACAAAAATATTTTAAATTTGAAAAAAATATATTTCATAAGCTGTGCTGTTTACACCATATGTGACCCTGGAGCACAAAAGCAGTCTTAAGTCGCTGGGGTATATTTGTAGCAATAGCCAAAAATACATTGTATGGGTCAAAATTATCCATTTTTGTTTTATGCCAAAAATCATTAAGATATTAAGTAAAGATCATGTTCTATGAAGCTATTTTGTAAATTTCTTACCATAAATATATCAAAACTTAATTTTTGATTGGTAATATGCATAGCTAAGAACTTCATTTGAACAACTTTAAAGGAGATTTTCTCAATATTTAGATTTTTTTGCACCCTCAGATTCCAGATTTTCAAATAGTTGTATCTCAGCCAAATATTGTCCTATCCTAACAAACCATACATCAATGAAAATATTATTTATTCAGCTTTCAGGTGATGTATAAATCTCATTTTTGAAAAATTGACACTTAAGACTGGTTTTGTGGTCCATGGTCACATGTATTATATCTATATCTAGAAAAAACATATATTTTGCTGTGTAAGTAGTAACCAGCATATCATAGGTTGTGTTACATTTCATCACTGAAGCTGTGCATGTACAGAATGTAGTTTATGTCACAGATGTGTGCATGTTTTCCACTGACTTGTGCTCAGTACAGACTCCGGGGCAGGTGGGGCAGATCTCACAGGTGGGCCCCTGGAACTTGGGGTCGGTGCACCTGCAGGTCCCGCACTCACAGATCCCCCGGCCGTTACAGATCTGCTTGTTGGAGGCCAAGCAGGTGGAGGTGTCCAGAGAGCAGTCGCAGGCGCTTCCCGTGTAGTTAGCGTCACAGATACACACCCTGCACTCACAGCGGCCGTGTCCTGCAGGACAAACACCACATTAGCCCATTTAATCACACATTTGTCTCAGACATGTAAATATCAAAATGATGTGTCATTAGTAACCCCTTGAAATAATGATTTTTTTTTTTTTTTTTAATTTTCGTGGAAATGTGTGTGTTTTATGGTGACCGGTGAGATCATGTGTATACTGAAATTAAATTATTTCTGGAGTCATCAAAATTCTTATACATCTCAGCCCAGTTATTAACCCATTTTAAACTGTTTCCTCATATTCTATGGTTACTATTATACATAAAAAAAATAAATAAAAATACAACACTGAATAGGTATAAGATAAAAAACAGTTAATTATATAAAAAAATGGATTTCTTTCATAAATTGCACAGACTGCTCTAAACTATGAGACACCAATGTTTCAGGAGTTTAGGACACATGATTATTCGAAAACTGTTTTATTTCCTATTTGGGTTTATTTTTTAAGATGAACTGTTTTTCCAGTGTTTCTTGTCATAAATTCGATTTCAAAAACAGTATCATAGCTATAAACTATATCTTAAATCTGTATTTAACCTCAGAACGATCTCAAAGTAAAAAGAGGTGCTGAAGTCTAATTTTGTGGTGGCTGTGCTTTAAATTCAATTATTATAATCCTAATTCAAGTGATGAAGGATTGTGAAAGTCTGACAGTAATCAGTGTTGAGCTCTACTGTAAGGTTATCCCTGCCTGCTTTAAAAGTTTGAAAATGATTCACATTAGAAATTCAGAAAAGTATTCAAAAAGTACTCAATTGTAATCAGTTACATTAATAAAGTAACTGAAATAGTTACACTACTTATTACATTTTAAATAGGGTAACTTGTAATTTGTAATGTTGCCATCGACTATGTCCACAGTCAATAAAACTGAATAATTGGGAATTCATATATTAATACTAGACACCTTAAAGATAATGTGTACCAAAAATATTTGTCATATCTTTATGTTAACATACTTTACTAGCCTTTTACCATCATCATCTCATGGTGCAAACAGGAATTAAACTGCTTTGGTCATGTGGCAATTTGCACTAAACATGTGACACTGCACATATTTCATTGAGACACATTTTTCCATATTTGCAGAAAATGCACTAAAACACCAGTCAGTAACATTTTTAGAGCTTTATAAATGAAAACCTTCTTTACGGTCACTATTGTGACCAGTTAACCACCTTCATCTGCTCACTTCAAACGTGTCCCTGGAGCACAAAAGCAGTCTTAAGTCGCTGGGGTATATTTGTAGCAATAGCCAAAAATACATTGTATGGGTCAAAATTATTGATTTTTC
>JAFVLL020032455.1:11628-31550 GCA_021397915.2 Tor tambroides | reverse complement strand
CCCCTGACCTAGTTAGTTGACTTGCTGTCTAACTGCAATGTTTCCCTACCCTGTTCCTGGAGGCACACCAACAGTATACATTTGGGATGTCTCCCTTATCTGACCCATCAATTTCAAGTCTTGGAGTATCTATTAATGAGCTGATAAGCTGATGTACTGTGTCTCCACTAACAGGCTTGGGAAACACTGGTCTCCTGCCTACTCTGGGGTCTCAAACTTTGCTCCTGGGGGGGATACTGTCTTGCAGAGTTTAGCTCTAAAACACCTGCCAAGATGTTTTTAACACCATGATAAGCTTGTTCAGATACATTTAATTTGGGCTTAAAGTCTGCTGGAAGGTAGCCCTCCAGGAGCACGACTGGAAACCCCTGACCTAGTGAGTTGACTTGCTGTCTACTGCAGTGTTTCCCTACCTTGTTCCTGGAGGCACAGCAACAGTATACATTTTTGATGTCTCCCTTATCCGACACATCCATTTCAGGTCTGGGAGTCTCTACTCATGAGCTGATTTGCTGAATCAGATCTGTTTGATATGAAAGTGTTTGAAAATGTGTACTGTGTCTCCATGAACAGGCATAAACATGAAACTCGGGGGCAACTTACTCTGGGGTCAAACTCTGCTCCTGGAGGACTACTGAGGACTACTGTACAACACACCTGCCCAGAAGTTTCTAGTGATCCCAAAGGCCTTCAGTAACTTGTTCAGATGTGTTTAATTTGTGTTGGAGCTAAACTCTGCTGGAAGGAGGCACTCAAGGGTTGGACACACCTGACATAGTGGTTCGACTTGCTGTCTACTGCAATTCTTGGACAAGTCAGTGGTCTTAAACCCTGCTCATAAAGGGCCATCTTCCTGCAGAGTTTAGCTGCAAACTTAATTAAACACACCTGAACCAGCTAATAAAGGTCTTCAGGATTACTAGGAACCTCTCGACAGGTGTACTGGAGCAGGTTGGAACTAAACTTCAGGATGGAGACCCTACGGGAGCGAGGTTTGATATTAATCGACAAACAAACAGAATCTTAATCCTAACCTTGCAAATGATTTAAAATGGCATTTTTAGGCAACAACATCAGTAACAGTTACATGTGTCATGCAAATAACACTGACAATTTTGGCAGTAGCATGTCAAAGGAAGTTCCTTAGGTTTTGAGACACATCTGGTGCATAATGTTGCTTCTTGCAGAGCTGTACCATGCTCTTGTAATTAAAAAATACATGACATATAGCATAATATTTATCACATGAAAGAGATGCATTATTGTCACTGTACGTCACCAGTAAGCTGGTGTTTCCTAGGTTTCTGAACTATGTTTATTTGGGTTGATTTATGTTTAGTTTTCTACAAAAGCTCTTTAGCTGGTTATCCATGTCCAGAGTCCGTCCATTACATGGTTAAATGTAAAACTTTTACTAATATACTACTTGCTTTTTCCACAGAAGAAAGTAAGATAAAAATGGTGAATGAGATGAAAGAATTCTCTTTTTGGGTGAACTATTCTTTTAATTAAATAGAATCTTACTAGTTTTCTTCAGAAAACTGATATATGATTTCAAGAAGTTCAAAATAACTAGGAAAATATGGGCATTTGCACTTTAAAGGGCATTACTGACAATCTCAAAATGATCTAAAAGTCTTAGAAAGTCTTTTATTTGATATCCCAGATAACGCTAGTCAAGGATTACGTGAGATTTGTAAAGGTTTCATTTTGTGAAAGCAATATGTTGCTGCTAAAAACACTCAATAAAGGGCTACTTATTTAAAATGAAATGTTTCCTTTATTTGTTGTATCTATGAACAGTTGGGAAAGTGAGAAGTGTAGCACATATGCAAACAAAGGAAGGTTCCTTTGGACAATCTATTGCAGTGAATAGTAACATTATCCTTGGGGAAGAAAACCGCTTCCAGAAAGGAAGGTTAAGGCCCTGTGGCAAGCATCCAGATGTCAGTTAAGACTTCCTTTGCACTTCTTTGAGAGATGACCTATATTTGAATGAGATATATCTTTAGGAGGATCCAAACTTCTGCTTGTTCACACAATGATGCGTATGGATTTTCCCCCTAAATAAATCCTTAATAAGAACCGTCGACAGCTGGAACTAAGAACATCTTGAGTCAGACGTGCATTACCCTCATGATGACCATAATCATAACTTATTTCAATTGTTAGTATATGAATCACTACTATACAAACAAATGGATCATGAAATGGCAAAGATGAAATCAATTACTCAGTGAGATGGATGGTAAATATGTGGTTGTTGTAGCAGCTGACTCATTTTGAGGCACTTGTCCTCTACATGTGAGTGTGACATCAGCTGAACCACACAAAACTTCATATTGCTTGCATGGGTAGGAAAAAACAAACAATTTGTATTATAAAAAGTGTAATATACAAAAAAAAAAAAAAAAGTAATATACATAACGTAGTGTTGTCAGTGTGCACGGGTTGAAAAAAAACAATCCGTTTATATATTAAAAAGTAACTTGCTGACATGCCAGTGCTTGTTCATTAAAGATTAGTACAATTAGTAAGAGGCTGTCTCTAATATATAGCTAATCAATTCACTGTCAGGTGGTTTCCACATGACTGGTCTGGTGAAATGGCCTCCCAACACAGTGTCATCTGTAAACGAATAGAGGACACAGCCTGAAACACAGCTTAGTGTGTGTTGTGTATATAACTGCAATCATTGTTCTGTGGTGATCGTCTACAGTGTATGAATGAATCAGGCAGTGGTACAATAAGTCCACTCTCACTAAACAAGTCAGTGGTGTTTAACTACTGGATCATCTCTCTCTTTCTGACTGCGTTTTGTCCTAGGCAGCTGGATTTATTATCTGCTGCTGCCCTCTGTTGGTTAGTGTCCCTTTCTGCACTTAATTTACACTCATAATGGAGTACTTGTATACTACTTCCATATACAAGTATTTATATGTAAAACGACGTACACTATGGAACGATAATTTGTTACACTTATCATTAAACCTCTTTATGTGGCATGTTTCGTGCAGCGAGTGGCCATCTCAGAAATTAATATGGATATGTAGCTTTTTTTTTTTTTTTTTTTTTTAATCAAAATTGTAAAAAATGTCAACTTTTAGTAATCCAGACAAACAATCAGTCAGGAAAGCGATGATAAAAATCAGTTGCTATTTCTTCAGGTCCATTTATAACACTGGAAATGCACAGTTGACCACATGTGGGAAATAATGTTGTAAAAATAAAGTTGTAATTTTATTACGTCTTGTAGGTCATCCTGCTGCATATACAAAATGTACCAAACAGTTTTCATATAGTAAAAATGGTGTAGTATGCTATTCTGAAGTGTTATTAGAGCAGCATTAATAATAATAACAGTTAAGTGACATTTTAATTCAGAAAAGCATGGGTTTATTTAAACGTGTCACAAAGATTATAATTCTTGATATTACTGTTATAAGCACATGTATCAGTAACCCTAAAAAATGCTAACATAAACCTTTTTGATGTCTACTAAGTTTGAAAGAAAGACATGATCACAGTCTTTTAGATTTTGTTTTAATAAATAAATTCAAAATTGCAATATTGAGAAAACCAGAAAAAGGCACTTTAAAAAAATCAAGCTAGATTGGGAGATCGAGTGTTGTGGCAGGACATCCTTTATCATCCTTCTCCTGGACATTTATTATTTTGTCAAGCATTCCTGTAGATTTAAATGACTGCTTCTTCTGATTACGTTCAGTTAAAATAATTAAAAATAAAGGGTTGTTGTACCTTTGAGCATATGATATGAACATCTGAAGACAAAACTACACTCTAATGCTTCATTTTCTCCTGATAATTGTTTTAACAACATTATCTATGACTTCAAATATGCAAATTACAATGTCCATTTTTTTTTCATTTAAAATACACTAACTGAAAACATATTTGAAATCCGTAGGTATCAATAATTATGCTCATTTCTAATGAGCAGTTTAAGGGCATTTAGCTACAAACTACAGGATATCACCTGAATACACTGATACTCATCAAGAGCCACATAATAATTCAACAAATAATCCTTCATAACATATAAAATACACAGACATTTCCAGTTAAACACAAGACACGTGCCATAATGATTTTGTAAGAGCGACAATAAGTGGGAAATAAGTTGCAAACACTAAAAGCAAAGAGGTTTTTGGCATGAAATGCAAGATGTGTCTGACAGTAAATGAATATGCATAGATTATTAGCATATCAAACCAAACTTACATCAGCCCAAAAAAATCACATATACACCGGCCAGTTTCTCATGCCAACACATGACTGACGAAGAAGTTTGAATGCAGAAACATGATAGAATATAAACAAAAATTCCTATAATGATTTTAAATGCCATTTGATCAGTTTTTGCAATTTTTGGGTGGGATTCAACAATCCCTTTGTGCCACAAAGGCACAAATATCTGTTCTGTTTGAAAAGAGTGAATGTGTGAATGTACACAGGGTTTAAAGGAAGAAAAGCTGATGGAAATAAAAAGACTATACAAACTGTACACGTTTGCAAGGGACGAGAGGCAGCCAGTCTGTCATAAAATACTGCTACAGAGCTACAATACTGTTCTAAAAGAATGACATACAATGAGAAAATAAACTATTTAAAGGAAAACTGGGGATATCTGCAAACCTATCCCTTCCAAAACATTCACGTGAGTGATACCCATGTCCATTATTTGCCTTCATATTTGGGGTTGATCACAGTTGTGACAGCACTCTTGTAGATGGGGTTCTCTCCCTGAGAAACACAAAAATCAGATTTTTAAAAATAAGAAACAAATATACAGTCAATTCAACTTCAACATGTCATCTAAATGCATTTACACCCCAAGAAAGTGCAATAAGCCTTAAATTAGAAAGGTAAAATGTATAACAAACAACACATGCAGATATATCACTCATATATATATATTTACAGAATTTTGATGAACATTAATATCCAGTGAAGAAAACCAAATTATGAAGTCAAACGTTCATTAAATATGACACAGCACTGTCAGAGACTCATGCTGTAGTCCATTAGTGATTTATACCTTAAACACTTCACTTTATACATATATCAATTGATGTGTCAAGGATGGAAAAATAAAATCAGGTAGAGAAAGACACACACACACACACACACTCATATTTGTTTTGTGGTTTACGGGGACTCTCCATAGGCGTAATGGTTTTTATACCGTACAAACTGTATGGGCTATCGTCCTACACCAACCCTACACCTAAACCTACCCCTTACAGGAAACTTTCTGCATTTTTAGATTTTCAAAAAAACACCATTTAGTATATATTTTTAAGCCTTTTGAATTACGGGGACATAGGCAGTGTCCTCATAAACCACCTTCAAATTGTAATACCTCTGTCATACCCATGTCATTAAACACATTTTGTCCACGTAAACCACAAAAACCAGTACACACACACACACACACACACACACTGAAAAATAGGCCATGCAGAAAGAGGAGACGTATACAAACTTATAGAGCCACAGCTTTACGTCCATAGTTTGGATTCTTGAATTTATTAATAGGGCTCTTGTAAATTGGATTCTCTGTCTGAGAGTGGACAGGGACAGACAACAGATCAACCACAGATGAAGCAACAGAACAGCTGAAATTATGGACAACAAATGGAGAATAAAAAGGATGGAGATCATAAAGAGATGGAAAGATGATTTCATGAGCATGAAGGGAAAAGGAGGCAAAGCATGCATACAGAGTATAAATGAAGACGCAATGGAAGGTTTAACCAAAAAAAAAAAAAAAAAAAGCATAACATGGTTAAACCCTGAAAAATAAAGTTAATAAGGAGTCTTTTATCCTGAAGTATCCTGTCTGAAGTTCCATTTCACTTTGATTAACTTGATAATTCAGAAATTAACAATTTATCTCATAAATTATTATTTAAAATTTAATAAAACGTATTAACAATGAATCATAAATTAGAATAAAAAAAGTTGAAGTAAATTACACTGGTTATAAAGACTTTTTGATACAGTTGCGCTTTCTGCTCTAAACACATTCTAATCAGGTTTCATGCACCTGTTACACCCATGAATAACTACCTTAAATACTGTCACACCACATTTAGTGAATCAGCAGATTTTGACCAGTGCTTGCCTAACAATGCCCTTGTGAAATACAAGTACACTACTGCATACTTTTAGTCTACTCATTACGGAAATAATATACTTTAAAACAATATACTTAAGTGTGAACTGAATGGAATATTTTCAGACACTTAAATGCAAATGTATTTGCCATTATGAAAATGTATAGTAGTTTAAATGTATATTAAATGCAATTAGCTGAACTTAAGAGTTCGTTTTTACATCTTTATATGTAATTTCATAATTCTACTGTCTTTGAAATATGATTAAAGTGTACAAATATTAATGGTAAATTAAAATACTTTAATGTCATTTCTACTGAAACATGCATTTCATGTATTTAAATATATTTGTAATTACAGCGTTGTAATTTAGTACATTTAATATATTAACTTGAAATGTAATGTTGAATAACACTATAGTTAAATTTATAATTCAAATGATATAATCATCATTGAAATCAAGTGTATTTCTTTAAAGCATGACAAAAAGATTATTAAAACGATGTGCTTAAAACGTGCATTAGTTGACATTATTAAAAAATGCACTTTTAAAGAGTTTACTAAAGTGTGTTAAACAGTCATGAAAGTATCTCTATCTGGCCTTTTATTTCATTAAAATTATATTATCTACAAGTACAGATTTTTCAACATATACTTTTAAGAACTGAAGTGCACTACAAGTGCTCATTCAGTTCAATTAAGCCCACTTCTTTCTCATGTGCGCACACATCTGCTCAGAAAGTGAGCCAGCAGAGGGCAGCAGTGCTTTATCCTGACTGACCGCAGCTGCCCACGACACACCCAGAAAACCCAGGCCCTGAAAATCCAGAAGCCTTTCCTTTACTTCCACAGCTGCCCTAAAATCCAGACGGCTCTCCTAAAACGCAGCGCTCATAAAGAGGAAAACGACACTTCTGATGAAACAATCTTGGAACTTTGGAAAGGTTGAAAACAAAAACTTCAAGTTTTAAAGCACAGGCTCAAATAAAAGATTTCTTGGTCCAGATTTAAAAGCATGTTTTTTTTCTCATACCGTGTCCCACTTGGCGTTCATCTTCTCCTTCTCAAACTTGGCGAACTCGCGGCGGTCGTGAATAATCATGAGCAGCTTCCAGATCAGGAGCAGGGCTAATCCAATCAGAACGATGCCTGTGACCACGCCCGCTACGATAGGAATGATGTCAGGACCGGCTGGACACTCTGCCAAATCAAGCACATGCCAGTTCATTAAAACAAACAAACACTCCTGCTACTGAAGTAACAATATAAACTTTATATTTGACGCATTAAACCATGACATGACTCTTTTTTGTTTTACTAGGAAGCCTCACCTAAAGTCTCCACCACATGGACCTCCTTCTCCGTGTTGTTGACGGCGTAGGTGTAGTAGAACCAGCAGTCGTTGGCGTCTCTCTCCTTGCAGTGCATGAGGGGGAAGGCCTGCACCGGCTGAGGGAGTTTATCTCTGTCCTTCACCTTGATGAGGTTGAAGTAGCTACAGTCTCTCTGACAAGTGTCTTTCTTCTCTCCTGTGCCAAACGCCCGGCACTGCACACACTCCCTGAGACAGCAAAGAGCCGTTAACACTGTGAGTTAAGTGTGGATTGTGAAACCCACTTAGGATGGCTTTTTTTTTTTTTTTCCATACAGCAAAAAGGCAAAGACATATAAATGGTAACATTGCATTGCTTACAAACTCTGCAAAGAAACAAGGCTGATGATGACAAATAATGAAAAACTGTACTTACTGTACTAATACCACAATAGTTGCCCATATAGCAAACAACAACAATAATAATACAAATCAAAAATATATTTTTAAATATTCAAAAAATGGCAAAAAATTGTAGCACTAATATAGATATTCAATTTTATTATATACACTTATATACGCTGTAATACACTACACTAACTTATTTTAATGTTTTGAAGTCTCTTCTGCTCACCAAGACTGCACTTATTTCTTGCCACTTTCTATCTTTCAAATGGTAGTGTATTACAGTTTCCACAAAAATATTAAGCAGCACAACTGTTTTCATCATTGATAATAATCAGAAATGTTTCCTGAGCAGCAAATCAGCATATTAGAATGATTTCTGAAGATCATGTGACACTGAAGACTGGAGTAATGATGCTGAAAATTCAGCTTTGATCACAGCAATCAATTATATTTTACAATATATTAACATAGAAAACAGCTATTTTAAATTGTAATAATATTTCACAATATTACAGTTTTTACTGTATTTTTTCATTAAAAAAATCATGATTATTCCAAACTTTTGACAAGTAGTGTCAAGCTTTTATGTATCTATATAAACAAAGAGATATATTTTTATTTACATCAAACAATATTTAAGTGTCAAATTTAACCTTAATAACGTTTTTTTTTTTTTTTTTTTTGCTTTGGGACATTATATTCATTGTGTTTGACAATAATAAGACATTGCATTGCCTTAAATATATGCATTTTTGATAAGTTTTCTCACTTATAATTCCTTAGAATTTTTTTAAATATATTTTCAATGTAAATGTATTTACATTGTCCAACATATATTTTTAAAAACACATTTTTCAAAATGCATTTTAAGATTGGGAATGTATTTTCTTACTTCTTTAAGTACATTTTCTAATATATTTTGCTATTTAAAGGTTTAAACAAAAAACAATTTAAATTTGAAAAATATAGTTCATAAACTGTGCTGTTTACACCATATTTACATTTATGCATTTAGCAAACGCTTTTATCTAAAGCGACTTACATTGCATTCAAGTTATACTTTTTTTTTTTTTTTTTTTAATCAGCTCTTGCTTTCCCTGGGAATCGAACCCATGACCTTGGCGTTGCTAGCACCATGCTCTACTATTTGAGCTACAGGAAAGCACTACATGCTTAGCATATATTTTATATATGGCTAGAATTTATTTAATTTTTTTATCACTGTATAAGTGTTGACCAGCATATGTTGTGTTACATTTCAGCACTGAAGTTGTGCATGTACTGAATGTAGTTTAATATGTCACAGATGTGTGCATGTTTTCCACTGACTTGTGCTCAGTACAGACTCCAGGGCAGGTGGGGCAGATCTCACAGGTGGGCCCCTGGAACTTGGGGTCGGTGCACCTGCAGGTGCCACACTCACAGATCCCCCGGCCGTTACAGATCTGCTTGTTGGAGGCTAAGCAGGTGGAGGTGTCTAGAGAGCAGTCACATGCACTTCCAGTGTAGTTAGCATCACAGATACACACCCTGCACTCACAGCGGCCGTGACCTACAGGAAAAACACCACATTAACAACCTTCATCTTGCTCATTTCAAACGGTCTTCCTCTGCTACCCGAGCTGCTTTTCCTCTATTAATGTCTGTGGACAGATGTATTGGTGAAATGCATGGTCTAAAAAGAAAACAGCTTCCTGTGTCAGTACCTCCGCAGAGTTTATTATTGGAGCGGTCGCAGTTGAAGTTGTCGCACTCGCAGAATTTGCCGCTGTAGCGTTCTTCGGGATTGTCCCTCTTCTTGCACTCGCAAGTGCCACACACGCACTCGCCGTTATTGCTGCAGATGTCCGTGCCGTTGTCTTTGCGGCAGTTCTTGTCCAGGTCCTCAGTGGACACCTCGTCTTTTCGGCATTCACACTGCCTGCCAACACGTCCCTTATTGCACCTGAAAGGACTCACATTTACTCACAGATTGTCCCTCTCTTCTGTTTATGGGTCAAAGATGAAAAGGGGTTTTCAAGAATCCAAACAATGAAAGTTTAATAAAGCTTTTTTTTCTGTGCATTAGAATGTGTCCTGTTTAATTAATTAATTTTTTTCTGAGCAAAATGACATACATTTTTAATATGATTTGTAAAAGACACCCACAAAAAATAATGTTTAATGTAACAAGAGGTCATATACCAAAAAAATAACAAATACATTTTTTTTTGCATAATTTTTTTACAAAGATTATTTACTTTGAAGATTCAGTGTCGTATTTAACCCTAAAATACACAAAAACAGTATTTTGAAAAGTAAAAAACTATTTTTGTTTTGCATTGTGACATTATTTTCATTGATATTGTATTATCTTTTATGCTGGTTTAGATAAATCATTGCATTATAGATTTTTCTTTTACTGTACAGTAAATTAATGTATTATGATAATTAGAATTATGACAGTTACAAAGAAAAAGTCCAGGCCATTACAATAATTACAATACAATTAAAATAACAATTACAATAAGACTTTTTTATATTTGCACTGCTCATTGTAATTTTGTGAGAAAATGTGCAAAATTTTCATGCAAAAAAAAAAGCAGTATAATTGTTAATTGTTGTTATTGTTCACAACAACCATAAAAAAATAATTTTCATTAGCTGACAAAATCAAATATAATCTTAGATGAAAAACAGATGAAAATTAGGCTTGCTGGAGCTTGTTGTTCAAGTTGTAGTACTAAAATGACTAAAACTTAAAAATAAATGAAAGCTAAATATAAATAAAAAGATTCATAAAAAATGACAAAAGTATATAACAAAATTACTAAAATGCAAACTAAAATCAAAATAAAAGCTGAAAATATAAAAATCTAAGTTAATTTTCTATGCTATCAGAAAAAAAAAAAGATACAAAAGCTGTCACTAGGGAGGTAACTTTTAAAAAGGTACAACTTTGTACCTAAAGGGTCCATATTGGTACCTTAAAGATACATATTAGTGACCCTGTACCACAAAACCAGTCTTAAGTCGCTGGGGTATATTTGTAGCAATAGCCAAAAATACATTGTTTGGGTCAAAATTATCCATTTTTCTTTTATGCCAAAAATCATTAGGATATTAAATAAAGATTATGTTCCATGAAGATATTTAGTGAATTTCCTACCGTAAATATATCAAAATTTAATTTGATCAATAATATGCATTGCTAAGAACTTCATTTAGACAACTTTAAAGGAGATTTCTCAATATTTTGATTTTTTTTTTGCGCCCTCAGATTCCAGGTTTTCAAATAGTTGTGTCTCAGCCAAATATTATAGTCATATCCTAACAAACCATACACCAATGGAAAGATTATTTATTCAGCTTTCAGATGATGTAGAAATCTCAATTTCGAAAAATTGACCCTTATGACTGGTTTTATGATCCAGGGTCACATTACTACCTAAAAGGTAAAAAAGTGTATTTATTGAAACACTTTTGTACCTTTTAGGTAGTAATATGTACACATTATGTACACTGGGGGTACCACCCCATATATATATGTATGTATGTATATGTGTGTGTGTGAGAGAGAAATATGGCTTGTATGGATAGTTAGAAAACATTTCATATAATGATGTTTTAAGATTGCAACTTGCTTCACATTAAAGGAAAACACATTAATTATAATATAGCAATGAAACAAAGACATGTGTTAGGACTGTTATGTGAGTCTCACCTGCAGGCTCCACACTCAAACGTCCCGTTGCCGTTATGACACATGTCACTGTTTTTGATGCCGTGTTTATGACATTCACACTCGCAGATGAAGTTGAGCATGATCTCCACCTCCTCGGTGAAGCCCAGGGGCTTGATCTTGATGGTTTCAGGCTTGCCTTGTTTGGGGCAGCCTTGAGCCGTGATGTTAATGGTGAACGATACCTGGGAACGCAGCGGAAACAGAAAACCACTCTGAAACAACAGGTTTCTGCTGTGGATGACGGATGATGCATGTGTGCTGATTTGGCCTCACCTCGTCTCCGATGGAGATGTTAGAGCACTTCCGTCCGTTCTCTCCCTCGTTCACCACTCCGTTCTTACAGCGGGACTGATAGGTGATGGTCACTCCTTCAGGAAGCTTACTGTTCTCAAGGATCACCTCTGAGGAAAGAGACTGAGAGAAAACATATATCAGTCCAATTCCTTTAAAGATGGCAGATATTTCTAGGGAAACGTCATCCACTCACATTGTAGGCATCAACAATGAGATTGATAACATTGCTGGAGTTTGCTGAAAGCGTCCCGACTGCAGACTTTGGGATCAGGTTTTTAAGTTCCTGTGGAAAGAGAAAAAAACAAAAAACAGAGAAAAACATCCATGGATCTTCAGCACAGGGACTCGGGGTGTTTGTTTTACAACAGTCCTGTTAAACTGCAGACAGGAACTAGAAATTATGACCTTGGCGTTCGGATCGCTCCAAGCTGGGAAACTATCTTGGGATTGTGGCTTTCCAAATACAGAGAAGTTGGATTCAAACTGTTCAGATGCCTGAGAGTTTTAGTCTCGCAGTGGTGAAATATTTGATATGGAATTTCATATTACAACTCATCCATTTGTAACACAGTCTTGTCTTCAGCTATGGCTCTTTCAATCCAAGTGTAAGGGATTGTGTTGCCTGTTTTACGACTCTGCAGGTGAGTATTATAAGAGAGTTCACATCCCATACAGCCCCCCGCCCTCTAAAAAAAGGCCAAAATATATTTTAAATATATGTTGTAAACAGTGAAGCTCAATTAAATATGCTTTAAAAAAAAAAAAAAAGTTTCAAACTTCATATACCAAAATATATTTTAAAATGTATTTTCAGTTTTGCAGTAGCCTACATAAAAAACAAACATTTTTGGAACATTGTAAAATATATTCCTATATTGAAATATATACAAAATATGTTTTTAAATGTTTGGGAATATATACAGTATATATATAAATTTAAAAAAATTTTAAATGAAAAATATATATAAAATTATTATTATTATTATATATAATGCACAAAAATATGATTTTTTTTTATATATAAATATATATTTGAAACATATTTTAGAAAATGTAGATTATTTGGACACATTTTGTATATTGTGAAATATATTAAATAAATAAAAGAAAATCAGATATATATTTTTAATTTATTTTTTTGGCTGCATGGGATGATTTGAGTTCTCATTCACACAACAACAACACATACTTTTATGATTTTTGAGCATTTATGATTGGCTCGAATCCAACAAGCACCACAAAGTTTCCTACGTTTAAACTAGTGTGGAAAAATACTACAGGCCAGGTGGACACTTTTACAAATTGGCCAAATACAAAGAAGAGAAAAATTCTCAGAGGGAAAGAAACTACAGTCTCCAGACAGAGAAAAATATGAGTGTTTCTGCTCAGACACAGTTCCATACACATCATTATGATAATCATCTGCGGACCTACTTTGTAAACAGGCTGAAACTCCTCTGTAACTGCAAAGATGGTCTGGATGTTGTTTTCACTCAGTTTCTGAACCAGGTGGGCGATGGACGGGTAATCCTAGTCAGGAAAGGAAATGAAAGCTCTGTCAAACATCCAATAGTTTGCTCTGAAAATCACCCGAAGATGTCTTATACGTACGTAATAATGGCTCATGGTGTACATGTTGTTTTCTAAGTGGCATTTCCCATCATTGGGAAGCACGATTCCACCTAGTTTGCCATCGCCGGCAAAATGGAAACCTGCGTCTGTAGAGAAAACCAACAAACGAGTGACGTTTCTCCAGCCGATGTGCTCCTGAGAGAGAGAGAAAGAGAAAAAAATAACAGGAAGAAAGAGAAAAAATGAGGCCAAGGGATACAAAGAGTGAACTGAAAGTACAAAACCAGATTGAGGACACAGAAGACCATATTACTATTGGTCTATTACTTATTTCTTCCACTGAAAATAACCAAATAAGGCCATACGTGACCCTGAAGCACAAAACCAGTCTTAAGTAGCACAGGTATATTTGTAGCAATAGCCAAAAATACATTGTTTGGGTCAAAATGATTGATTTTTATTTTATGCCAAAAATCATTAGGATATTAAGTAAAGATCATGTTCCATGAAGATATTTTGTAAATTTCCTACCATATATACAGTGCCTTGCAGAAGTATTCAAACCCCTTCATTTTTTTCACGTTTTGTTATGTTGCAGCTTTATGTTAAACTGCATTAAATTACTTATCAATCTACACTCCATACACCATAATGGCAAAGCAAAAACAGAACTGTCACAACTTTGTAAATTTATAAAAAAATTAAAAATCTGAAATAAGTATGTTGCATAAGTATTCAAACCCCAATCAGTACTTAGCTGTGCCACCTTTATAGCTCAAGTCTTTTTGTTTGATGTGACAAACTTTGCTCATCAGCATTTGGCAATTATCTGCCGTTCTTCTCCTCACCTCTTCACCTCTCAAGCT
Source organism: Tor tambroides (assembly GCA_021397915.2). Lineage (NCBI taxonomy): Eukaryota > Metazoa > Chordata > Actinopteri > Cypriniformes > Cyprinidae > Tor > Tor tambroides. The sequence continues at coordinate 17,234 of JAFVLL020032455.1, read as the reverse complement.
CTGTTAGGTTGGATGGGGGCAGATGCACATTTTCAGGTTTCTCCAGAAATATTTGATTGGGTTCTAGCTCAGGCTGTGGCTGGGCCACTCAAGGACATTCACAGAGTTGTCTATAAGCCACTCTTGCTGTGTGTTTAGGTTCATTGTCCTGTTGGAAGGTAAACCTTCTGCCCAGTCTGAGGTTCTGAATGCTCTGGACTGGGTTTTCATTAAGGCTATTTCAATATTTTGGTGCATTGAGCTTTTCTTCTACTCTGACGAGTCCCTCAGTCCCTGCCACTGAAAAACAGCCCCACAGCATGAGGCTGCTACCAGCACACTTTACTTTTGGGATGGTACTCTGCAGGTGATGAGCAGTGCCTGGTTTCCTTCAAACATGATGCTTGGAATTGAGGTTCATCAGACCATAGAATATTGTTTCTCACAGTCTGAGGGTCCTTTAGGTGCTTTTTGCAAATTCCAAGTGTGTTTTCATGTGTCTTCACTGAGGAGAGGATTGAGTCTTGCCACACCGCCATAAAGCCCAGATCAGTGGAGTGGTGTTTGTCCTTCTGTAGATTTCTCCTATGTCCACATATAATCATGGAGCTCAACTAGAGTGACCAGCAGGTTATTGGTCACCACTCTAACCAAAGCCCTTCTCCATAAATTGCCAGGAGGCCAGCTCTAGGAAGAGTCCTGGTTGTTTCAAACTTCTTCTATAAAGGGTAACACAGACTACATGCTTCTGTTTAATAAAGCATATTTTTTTTCTGAACTCTTCCCCAGATGTGTGGCTTGACGCAAACCTGTTTCTGAGCTCTACAGGCAGTTCTGTTGACTTCATGGCTAGGTTTTTGCTCTGATATGCATTATCAACTGTTAGACATTTAATTAAGATGTGTGCCTTTCCAAATCATACATATTCAATTGAATTTGCCACAGGTTAACGTCACTCGAAGTGTAGTAACATCTAATAGCAATATGAATGCTCCTGAGCTAAATTTCAACTGTCCCAGATAAGGCAATGCAATGGAATCATTTATGTTTTTTTTATGTATAATAAATTTGCAAAGATGTTAAACATCTGTTATTTGCTTTGTCATTATGGTGTGTGGAGTGTAGATTGTTGTGGGAAAAAAAAGTAATAGCGGTTTAACGTAAGGCTGCAACATAACAAAACATAAAAAAAAATTGTTTGAATACTTCTGCAAGGCACTGTATATTAAAACTTCATTTTTGATTAGTAATATGCATTGCTAAGAACTTTATTTGGACAACTTTAAAGGCAGTTTTCTCAATATTTTGATTTTTTTCCCCACTCAGATTCCAGCTTTTCAAATAGTTGTATCTCGGCCAAATATTGTCCTATCCTAACAAACCATACATCAATGGATGCTTATTTATTCAGCTTTCAGATAATGTATAAATCTCAGTTTCAAAAAATTGACCCTTATGACTGGTTTTGTGGTCCAGGGTCACATATTTTCTCAGTACATAGTAAATAGTCATCCTCAGTGATGTTGTTTTTCACTCACTCCACAGACAGCCACTTGCATGATGGCATCAAACCCCCCCTCAGGTGAGTCCAGGTTGCCAGATATCTGCTGTTGCCCCACCAGACTGTTGAACTGCTGCCCGTTGCTGGTGAGTTTCAGCACGTTCTTGTAGCTGAAGGGGCTGGTGCAGTTTTGGTCCCCTGTGCAGGGGTTCAGGAGCTTGGCTGGAGTCGTGCTGATATACGGCATAACCGTCTTCTCCACAAAAGAGCCGAAACCTATCAGAAAATGAGCAAAGCAGTATCTTAGCATGAAATGCATGCCTGCTCTTGTCTCTTTGGCAGTGTGATGAAAGTTTTCATTAGGTGTTATTTTATCGTTTAATTATAGGTTATAATAGTAACATTGTAAGTCAGGGTTTCTCAACAGGTTTCATGAAAATTTGTTAAAATGAGTCCATACAAAGTAGACTTGTGTGTGTTTATTTACACTGTGGTTCATATGTTTTCAGCATTTTATCAGTAATGAGAGGTGTTTATAAACAGTTGTCTAACTAACTAAACACAGACTTAATGACCTCCCTTCAGTTTTCCGCCAAAAGGGTTTAACATTTGAAAGTGAAGAATTTAGTATTGTAACATGTGAAAAATAAAATTATTACAATGATTTAATATTCATTTTTTAAATACAGTTGTATTATTACAATAGCATATATCTAGCATATATATTTTTTTATAATTAGTACAATTATTATATTATATTATAATAATTCTAAAATGTTATTATTATTATCACTTAAGTGGTCTCTTTGTTCTTTTTGCCTGGCAGTTTCTACAATAAGACATTTTCTTATGAGATGTGAGAAATGCTTATCATACTGCAGTTCAAATTATAATCACTATATATATATATATATATATATATATATGCTAAAATAATCACAATATATTTTATGACCAAATTGTGTCCTATGCTTTAAATAAATAATTTCAAAATAAAATAAATATCAATTATATAATTATATATAATAAAACACTTGTTGTCATTTTACCATTAACCAACATCACAGAACCAGAAACAAAAACTTTTATTACATATAAAAATAAGACATTTTTTAATGAAAAGATGTATGTGGCTTGCGTAAATTTAAGACATTTGTAATTACAGATTAATATATTTAAAAATAAATCACTTAAATATTAACATTCAAACATTTTATATAAAATATATCCTTGAAAGCTATTATAGACTCATCAAGCATTATTGATACATGTTTAAAACGTATATAAAAGAGCCAAGTGTTTCGTTTTGATAAGACTCTCACCTATTCTGAAATCTGAGGTGATCTTGGACATTTCCTTCATCAGACTAGTCCCTAGATTCTTGACGTTCTCCAGGTCATCCTTCATGGAGTAGGACAGGTCCATCAGGTAGTACAGGTCTATGGGATAGTCTTCAGCCCTCTTGAACTTCAGTTTGATATTCTGAGGTTCCCCTACAGGAACAGCACAAAAAATCCATTAGTATTCCTTAAATTACTTGCACAGATCAATAAAAAGCAACAAGGACTTTGAGTTGGCACCAGATCTGAGGTTGAGGCTGAGTTTCTGAGGCTGGATCTGAGTAATGTCCTCGGGTCGGAGTTTCTCTGCTCCTTTCTTGCGGTTGGTCACTGCTTTGTTCTTGAGGATCCTTTGGCTCCCGTGAGGGTTCTCGATCTTGGCGGCGGCGCAGCCTCTTTTCCTGAGCGACTCCAGCTCATCACATCTAGCCGACGTCGGCTCTCCCTGCTTCAGAAACTCCTGTTCGGGAGCAAATATAAAAGCTGTTGCTGTTTTGTGTGTTTGTGTTATGTAAATTAAGCTTTTCAGATTATTTGAAGATGTTGATGAAGCAATGAACAACACAAATCCATTGTAAAAATGATCATAAAAATTCTAAGAATTTAAAGTCTTATATATTTTTTTATTATTATATTCTCTAATTTACTTTAATTTGTAGTTCTTTAAAATTATTTGATTGCTACTATTGTCACGTTTCTTGTTTTCCTCAGCGTTTGCTTGTGGTGTTTCATCTTGGTTTCTTTTTTTCATGAGTATTATTACTGTACTATTGTGAAATATTACTACAATGTAAAACAGCTGTTTTCTGTGTGAATATCTGTTAAAGTGTAATTTATTTCTGTGATGCGCAGCTGTATTTTCAGCATCATTGCTCCAGTGTCACATGATCTTCAGAAATCATTCTAATATGCTGATTTGCTGCTCAACAAACATTTCTGATTATTAGCAATGTTGAAAACAGTTGTGCTGCCCAATATTTTTGTGGAAACTGTGATGCATTTTCTTTTTCAGGATGAACAGAAAGTTCTGAAGAACAGTATTTATTTGAAATATATATATATATATATATTTGAATGGCTGTGTACATTTCTCATAGAAAACAATGAAGAAATGTAGCACATACTGTACTAAAAAAAACAAACAAAAAAAACATGCACTGTCAGAAAAAAATGTGCAAAAATTACAGGAACTGAGAGTGCCTAATGAATGCAACATTTTAGAAAATAATATCATCTTAGAGTTAATTAATCTAAAGAAATAAATGTTATGACAACTAAATATTTAAAATTCAGTAATGAAATGCACTTAAAAGTGTAAAATGTATTTTATGTACAGTGTATTAACATTAATAAGACAATATTAATGATTCATCACTGTATGAATCATCTCTGTACCCTGGTACCTGCAGTACTTGTTTGCAGGGTTATTACAGTTAACTAAAACTGCAACTAAAACTAAAACCATAAAAAACAATTTCCATTACTTGAAATAAAATTAACATTAACGGAAATAAAAAAAATATATATTTTTAAATTTTTTATTTCAGCTAGTTGCCAAGATAACACTTCTCATTTTAATTTAACAACTTAAAGTACTAAAATAAATAAAACTAAAATAATAATAGTATCTCAATGATACTAAAATGGTACTGCTCGTTTGTGGGCTTGATGATGCATGGGAACATCTTAATCCTTTTTTGATGCTTGAAATTCCTTAAAAGGACTCCTAGAAGGAATCTCAATAATCACCAAGATGTTTCCATGCAGAAGCAGTTGAAATAAGATTTCCTAGCATGAATGGAATGACAATATTCATCTGTCATTACTGTTTCCTGGCAAATCTGCCATACCTATTAATATCTGATGTCTTAGTTTGAGTCATGCTCTAGGTCTATCAGTACTGCTGTGATTAGACAGCATGAATGTGAGTGTGATTATTCAGCATAAATATACTGGGTCAATAAATATGTTTGGAGGGTTAAAGAACAGAATGACCATGGTATTTGAACACTACTCACTGTATCCGTGCACCATCCACATTTAGCCCCCACTTGTATGCACTCGCCGCAGGATAAAGCATTGGCTTTGATGCACTCGTTGCCCTCTGCTGAACAGAAGAGACGGAGAGCGTTTCACATCTACAGCTTCGATTCATTTACATCACTCCGGCCCGCTGTAATTGGAGCCAGAGATGACTACTCTATGTTTTCCATTATGGATAATGCTCCGACCGCGCTGGGTGGAGCGAGCGCTGAGTAATGACATCAGCATTTAACCGCTGAACGAGAAAAGAGGACGATTAGTTATCCTCATAGAAACCCAGCGTATATTAATTCTGATGGATTCGGACAGAGTTATAGTACACTGGACAGAAATACACTGAATTAGCATTAGAAACTACAGCGATCTGAGAGTTCATCACATTACCTTGCTGTGCGCTGCTGCAACAAATCATCCCTAATAATGTTGATATGAAAAGTAGCTTCAGGTCCATCTACAACAAAAAGACAACAATTATAAGCAGCGGATTCAGCTTCAAAACAATTACTGTAATAGCACATTTATTCCTGAAAACTAAAATGAATGTGTGATATATAAAGGTTACACGTTATTTTACAGTACATTGTACTTACAGTGTACTTACAAAGAAAATACTGGGTACCTATACATGGGTTAAGGTTAAGTTCAGGTAGTACCTACACTGTAACCGATTTCTGTAATTTGAACAGTATTTTACTGTAATATGTACAGTAAGATACTGTAAAATGTATATACAGTATTTTACT
>JAFVLL020032455.1:0-11528 GCA_021397915.2 Tor tambroides | reverse complement strand
TCGATGAATCCGTGAGAACCGGTAGAGGGCTGGGTTCCATATGTAGAGACCTAATTGGATCCCATATGTGTAAGTCCACGGTATAGCCTCAGAGCATGTGTTTCTCCGTCAGACTTTCTGCCATTGTCCAAGAGGCTACAATCACCTCTAATCTTCCATATTCACCTAAACGGTTGTTTATATGTGTAAGTGCTTCTGAACCTCCTTCGGGAAGGATGGGCTTCCGCAGCGTTCCTGTTCCAAGTGGAACGGGTACGTTTTCCCAGTGTTATCCAGTCTTACTGAGTGGGTAGTGCCATAGCAACAGTAACTGGTCTTCTTGTGGTAAGCCCTGACCTGCGCCAAAAAGTAGGGGTGGAGGAGGCTTCCACAGGACACTGGAAGGGGCAGTATCCATGGCCCTTTGGTAAGGATTCCAATTCGTCGGTCACCCGACGTGACTCTGAGTGACCGACTGAAAGGGAACATCTCGGTTACGTATGTAACCCTTGTTCCCTGAAGGAGGGAACAGAGACGTCACGTCCCGTCGCCACAGCTGCTGTACCATCGCTGAGAGGCCGGGTCACCAGCTCGGCTCCTCAGCGAAAACCTGAATATGCGCTACATCTGCTGCCTACTTATACTCATGCTGTGATCAGCATCAGCTGGATGCAATAATCGCATGCCAATGTGCATTGGCTCGTTTAGTTACGATCGAAGTGGATTGATTGGTCTCTCTAAGCGAGATCCCAATTCGTCGGTCACCCGACGTGACGTCTCCGTTCCCTCCTTCAGGGAACGAGGGTTACATACATAACCGAGACGATCTTCATCTACAACCTCAGTAGCTAGCCACTGTAACCATCAAATCATGCAGTCGTCAAAAATTCTATATTTGTCATCACATGCTTTTTGGCTCTCATGTGACATGCCATATTTCAGACCGATGTTTGCATCTAAATTATATAATTTGGACTATTTAGGTACTACAATTTCTGGAATAAGCTATTGCGATTACACTTGTATGTCTGTCACGTTTCTTTATACTGTATATATACTTTATATTCTATAGATCTATATAATGGTATATGGTAACAAATTATTGTCACTGTGCATTTTTCTGCCTATTATGTCCATTATATTATTGAAGAGTGGTTATGTTCATAGGGTTAAGAGATGTAAAAAATGGTGATAATGTAGATATAAATATAATTATGAAGGTTTTATAAATATTTTACGTTTTACTATTTACTTTTTAGATGTTGTCAGTGCATCCAAATTTTAGGTTTCAGCATCCACCCCAACATTTGTGACAAAAATGACACAAAATTTCCAAATACAAAAGCCCTACCTTGTTGGTCGGAGACTGATTTCACTCCAATCAGTTTCAGTGTGAGATCAATGACTTCCAGCAACATTAAACTGATCTGAAAGTAGTTTACATGAGGGCAACTGAATTAAGATTAACCTTCCTGTTTGGTGAGAATTTATCCCAGATGAGGAAGAATATAATGTCTCACTTTGTATGCGGTTTTCTTTTTTTGACAGATGGGTCCGGATGGTTCTGCATTTCCACCCACAGCTGTACAACAGCAGCTGTTGACAGTGCACAATGGATTCAAAACTTTCCCAAACTAATGATACTACAGGCCATCTACTTACCCCAAAGACCTTAACAAACCAATTCATGCTCATTGTAAAAGTAAGAATAATAGTAGGCCTTACAATTTAAGGTGAATAATGTGGCTGCTAAAATATGGAAACAATTTGCATATGCATTTACTGCAAGCACTTTTTTGGTAAAACAGTTTCCTATTCTATTTCCTTCACTCAGCATGAACAACAACAGTTGTTTTCAGCATTTTTACTCATGACAGATCGGCAAGAAGATTGGTTAAAACGGCCGAGAGAACAGCTACACAATCCTGCATTGACCACATGCCTCTGCAGGTCAATTTCAAGCTAATTTACTGTGTGACCTCCGCTGGCTCACATGAATACTGCTTATATTGTGCACCGGCAAAGAAAGGTTCTTTCTCACTGGCTGAGCAGTAAGAGCAATGAGAACTGAGATCATACAAGAGCGGACGGCTTGAAGGAAACAGGGAGGGGACAAAAAGCAAATCAGATTAAACAGGGGCCTGTTTTCCAGACCAACATCAAACAAGAGATATTAGCAGTGGAAAGGAGATAGACACACATTCTGAGCTCCTTTATTGCAACATGAAAACATACATTTTAGAAAAGGGTTTAAAAGAAATGAGCCCACAGCCACATATTTCAATCCTTTATAAGCCAGAAAATAAGCATTAATGAATTCTGAAGAGTAATTCTCTCAAAGAGCCAAATGTTTCGAGAAGAAAAATTGGGTCATTTAGAGCCGAGTTCTTCCAGACACATGTGTTTTAATATTTAAGTCTGACAGCTTTACAACGACCCTACAATAAAGAAACAGACACTGAGAACAACATGCAACCTTTGTGAAAGGAAGACATTTTTAGGCAGCATAATATGGTCTTCAAGAAAAAACAATATCAGAAAATGGGTAGAGAAACTAAAATGTCTCCTATGTGTCCAAGCAACTTGCATCCATCCATTAAAATCCAGTACAATTTGTCCAAACATGACAAAAAAACAGTACCACAGAACCACAGACATGGCTTTGTGTGAAACTTATGTATGCTCCAATTTTTTTTTATAGTAGTCAACATTTGAAGTGGATCAAAAAAGTTCATCAAAGTTGTCCTAAGACAAGAACGGGTATTGTTTTGGTTTTAGGACAACATTGATGAAAGGTTTTGATCCACTTCAAATGCTGACTACTGTATATTCAGATATGAAATTTGAAAACATGTAACACAGGTTTGATGTCATGATGCCAAATTACTTTGACTATTGTGTATCGTTTAATTGATCTTACTTTGTCAAATGTAAATATGTGCAATTTCAATCAATAAAATTTCTAAGCTGTAGTAGATGATTTGCAGTGAAAAAAAAATCAGTCTGTTCCTCACTTCAAGTTTTTGTATGAAGACTTTTAATACAACACACAGGTTATAAAGACTACTTGTGCTTTTTGTCATTTTGGGGAGCTTGACAGCCCCTGGCCATCATTCACTGTCACTGTATGAACAAGAGCAATGAAAAAAATCTTTGGTATTCCATGAAAGATAATTATCCACCTTCTTCCTAATGAGCCTACAGCGTTTTAAATTATAAGAGGTACTTCTGGTTTGGGGACGTTCCACTTAAAATGACTAAATCAAATCATTTCAAATCATAAGGTAGCACTACAAATAATCCTTATTTGTCAAGTTTGACTGAATGAGCTGTACACTGTCCTTCATGTTTTATTTTCAGAAGTCAGGAGAATTACTTAACGCTTGGTATTTTAATGTGACGTAATGTAACAAGAATATCTTTGGCAAGAGCTCTTTTCAGTCTGCTAGATTATTTCACTCTTGGTTATTTTCTTCTGCTGTAACAATATGAAAAAAGGCAACATATACTGTGCCGATTTCATTTATTATATATCCAATGAATAATTAACTGTAATGCACTAAGAATGTCTCGTTTTTTCTCCCTAAATCCTGACGTCTCTTTCCAGGTTTGCTTTCACAAGATAAAATGTAATTATGTAATACAGACATATTGTATGTTGAAGGTAATTCGTTAATGCACTTTTAAATGTCCTTTCAATGTTGGATGGTTGAAGGGTGAGTAGAATAATCTAACCTCATTGTACTCAGTTTTTGAAAATGCTTATTATTGTGTTCATAGAGCAAAACTTTTGCTGATTATTTACTGTTTAACGGAAGTTACTTCCATTATTCACGCAAAGTGTCATGGGGTGAAGGAAAAAGGTGGGTATGGGTTTAGAACAACTTAAGTAAATAATGACAGAATTGACCTTTTTTTGTTTTAGGCTAATCCTTTAATCTGGATTTGATATTTTTGAGTTACTCTAAACAGTCCTATCGCTGGATTCAGGACCAAAGCCTGGTTCAGAACGACTGCCAAACAAGGTCTGGAAAACAATGACTGGATCCATTCCTATAAATATTTCTACTAAGATCAGAACTGACAAGAGTGCTTGAATAAGACTAACAGTAAAGCATTACAAGAAATGTACCAAAGAAAAGTTTGGACACACTCGACTAAATTTTTGTTTTGCATGATCTTCAAAGAGCTTTTGGTCTAAAGTCTTATACACAAATACTTGACATTAGTTTTGTAGAAAATTAATCATATGAGTTTAAATGTGTTGGACTAGATAGTGAAGGAAAAGCAGTCAACAAGTGCCCAGCATGAACAGAAACTCCTTCAACACTTTCCTTTGCATTTTCACATAAACTTCACAAGAAAAACAAACCACTAATTTAAAGTTATAGTCATGAATAGTACCTTCATATGCAAAACTGTTTAAGCATCTTTAGGTAACCCACAAAGCAGAAAAACAACAGGATTGTATATTCATTCTTAGAGATGCTTAGCACTTATCCATCAAATGGAGTCACTGATCGCTGGTTAAAGGTCCAATAATAAAGTTTTTTTCTGTCCAGCAGCTGTTGTGAAGGTCAGAGGTCACGTACCATCAGCGAACAGATGCTACTGACCACACACCTGATTTATTCCACCTACACCGAGTCTTACGCCCATTTACTTGATTAAAAAAGCTCCTCTGCTGTCAGACGCAAGGTTGTTCTAAAGGACAGAGCAACCAGACGTCCTCTTCAGATTAAAATGGGTACAAGGGTGTCACTGCATCCAATTAATCAATGCAAACTGTTTTCTGGAGTATTGACGTTTCAAAGGAACATGTCAGCTTTAGGAAGCAGTCTTGCTTCGGTCATATTTGAGAAATTGATTGTAGACAAACCATGACAGATATCTTTTGTGTGTGTGTGTGTGTGTGTTTCTCTCACTCATGTTTTCCATTTGTGTCCAATATGTACCCTAGTTATACAGTAAAATGAGAAACGTCTGTAGATACAGTATGCAGTCATTCTGTGCTGTATAGTTAGCCCAGATAAACACCATGGCCTGTGTTTAAATACTGGATAGCAATTAGATGCATTTATCTAAGAAAAGTGATGAGCAAATACTGCAGTCATGTAAACTGTTCACTTGCCCAAAGTACTTCTCTTTGTTTAGTTCTTATTTCATTGCTTATTTATACAATGTTTATGAGTTGAAAACTAATTCTAACAATCATATTTTTCAAAGTCCAAATCAAGTTCCACATGAAACCTACAGCTTGAGCTCTAGATCTGAATGTAAAATTACACTTTCAAACGTTCTATAAGTCATCATTCATTTTTTCCCTTTTGTCTTAGATTAAGAAATAGGCTACAACTGTGGAAATTAAACAACAACAATAAGCTAATAAAAATATATATACTCAAGTGTGTCTTAGGTCAGTATTTTCACTAACAAAAATGGTTTGAAATCAGTTATTTCTATCTTTTGCTGTAGTGTGTCAGCAGGAAATATCAGTTTACATTTCCAAACATTATTTTTGCCAGTAACTGTAATAATCCAGTGAGATTTTTGTTTGCACAAGGAGTCTGACTACAGCCAGTGCTTCACACAGAGATCTGATCTCACCATCATCGTTTGGAATGACATGAAGAAACAGAACAAACTGAGACAGACTAAATCCAGAAGAACTGTAGCAACGTCTCCAAGACGCTTCAAGAAACCTATCTGCAAAGCTACAGTACTGTGAAAGGTTTTAGGCACTTGGGTAAAAATGCTGTAAAGTGAGGATGCTTTCAGAAATAATGCCATAAATAGATTTTATTTATCAATTAACTTCTATTAACTAAATTAAATCAACATTTGGTGTGAGCACACTATGCATTTAAAACAGCTTTTGCCCCATGTGCACTTGTGCATAGTTTTTCAGGAGCTTTGCAGGTAGGTTTCTTGAAGCATCTTTAGACTGACACCAATGGCAAAAATAATGTTTGTAAATGTAAACTGTTATTTCCTACTGACACACTACAGCAAAAGATAGAAATAACTGACTTAAAACCATTTTTTGTTGGTGAAAATACTAGTGGCCTAAGACTTTTGCACAGTAGTGTATATTTCAACATTTTTAATAATAATAATAATAATAATAATAATAATAATAACCATCATTTTTTAAATAAAACTCTTGTCTCAAATGAAAAAAAAAAAAATAGTATAGTGGCACAACATGCTAAGAAATATTATTCTCCCTAGCGACAAGTGTAGATATGCTGCATTTATACTGATATATAGAAAACAGATGGAACATAAAATAAAACAACAGAAAAAGTGTCAGAAAAACCTTATTTTTCCCCGACTTTTGTATGCTAGAAATCACAAAAAACAAGTAAACTGCCAACGATCGGTGTCTGTGAGAGGCTTTAGGAGTAACCTAACAGAAGAACAACATCTTTTTATAAAGCACCTAAAATATCTTGGAGACGGACCGTTACTCGAGCCACACAGGCAACTTTACCACACATTTCTCGCTTTGAATCGCGCTCACATCTGATTTAAAAACCACTTCACATTTTCTATTAAATAAACCCCCGATGAAAACTGTGTCCTTTCATTCGGCGGACAGCATTTAGACGGTAACTTTACCTTATGGCTTTTATTACTAGTTTTCTCTCTTCACTTTCGAAGCCTCATAGGGGTCTTTTGTCAACGTGTATCCTTCTGTTTGTGTTTAACCCTAAAAGAGCTTCACTTAAATCCCTCAGTCAAAACAAATCACACCAAACAATCCATTTGCGCTGTGAAATGAAGTATTCCACAAAGTCCGCTGGCCGCGTTTATCGTGTTTGCATTAGAAAGAGCTGATGATGAACGCTGGATGAAAAACTATGAGGTCAGCAGACCCTCACACAGGCCCCGCCCCTACAGGAAATACCTCCCGACGTCATCAGCTCTGCCTTATGACGCCACGAGCCCTCTCAGTCCAACCCTGAATAAAAAATTGCTTTGCCTCAGTCATTTTGTCTTTAAGTACTAAATAAGCAAAAAAGGTGATAACCATGAGATTAGGAATTAGAATGCCATTTACTTGCTTGCTTGCTTGCTTGTTTGTTTATTAAAGTGTATTATCCACATTTTATGAATTGTTATTATTTTGTTTTAGGCTATTTAAAGGGTTACTCCGCCCCAAAATGAAAATTTTGTCATTAATCACTTACCCCCATGTCGTTCCAAACCCATAAAAGCTTGGTTTGTCTTTCACAATTTAAGATATTTTGGATGAAAACCGTGAGGCTTGTGAGTGTCCCATTGACTGCCCAGTAATTAACACTGTCAAGGCCCAGAAAAGTATGAAAGAAATCATCAAAACAGTGCATCTGCCGTCAGTGGTTCAACCGTAATTTTACGAAGCGACGAGAATACATTTGTCCGCAAAGAAAACAAAAATAACGACTTTATTCAACAATTCGTCTGATTGATTGATTGATTGATTGACTAACTGATTGATTTCCACTTTTATGAGATCCAGAAACAAGTAGTTATTGTGTATGATGATGAGTGTTATTTTAGTATCAATGATATATTATTATAGTTTTTATTAATATTTTTGATCAGTTTATTTTTTTATTTTTTGTCGTTTTAATCTTAAAGTTTTTGTATTTTGTTGTGTTTTTGTCATATAATTGTATATATATATATATATATATATATATAATAAATTCCATTTCATATATTTTTTATAATTATAATGTATATTATATAACAATTATATATTATACAATTATAAATTCTATTTTTCATTTTATTTTTTATTTATTTTAGTCGTTATTTAGTTATCTATATCTATTATTTAGATATGCTAAAATAAAAAAAGGTTTTATATATTTTATTCTAGTGAACGTTTTATTTCAAATTTTAATTTTCCATTTTAATTACAATAAACCAGATACTGATGCAATTTAGACTTAACCAAGTGCATAACCAATTCTTTAAACCATTCAAAAAACTCACATGATTAAGGTGACTTTCTGCTCCATTAAGTCAAAAGGTAATTTATTAGTCATCTATTAAAATTATTGAGAGAAATCTTTTTTTTTTTCTTTTTTTTTTCTTTTCAGTCCAGTGATGTATTGAGGTCTCTTATGTCTCTGGAAGACATTCTACAGTTCTTCTGCCCTGAGGGGTAAATTAAAATAATTTTTATTAATATTAAACTAATAATATGATTACTAGCCTAATATTATATGTACTGTAAGTTGAAGTGTTATTATTGCCCTGACCACTGTTACAATAATCTCCATGTATCACTCTGACTTCCTGTAGTACATTCAATATTATTATTTTTTTAATAACTGTATTAATGGCACAGTTTTAGCATGTATACATTTTTACATCAAAAAATAAAAAGTAGTTTTGTAGTAGTATATGAGTTATGAGGGACACTTCTAAAGAAGTTATACTTAAAGTAAAATAAATAAAGTATAACTTATGTAGAAAAGTGAACAAAGAAGAGAAGTGAAAGTCAAAGGGAGAGAACTGACACGAAGTGATATTAAAAAAAGAATTTCAAATCTGGTTTGAAACCAGGCGTTGTGTTGAAAGTATTGAGTGGCTGCATTATTAAAAGGAACGATGGAAAAAGATCCTGTACCATGTGCAAAAAACAGACCAAGAAAGCCTTGGTTGCTATGATTATATAAGCAGAAGAAAAAGAGACGCCCAAAAGAGGCAATGAATTCCTGCCTGAATACTCAAATACTTCACGGTCTGCTGTGGAGCAGTAACTCTAGAAACGGTGTAAAAATGTTGCAGGTTTTAAGTTGAAACACTTTCTTAATGTATTTTATTTGGACTGATAATTATACATTTAAATCCTACATTTTTTTCATTAAACTGTCAAGCAGAGTAAACTGAAATAACTTTTTAGGACCTGTGGGATCTTATTATCACGTGACTGATATAATAAATGATCTTTTGTCAACTTACAACTTTTCAATAACAAGTACAGGATCTAACAATTTTTTAGATGAAATTCTTCTGTCTACTGACCTACTTTACCATAGTACAAACAGCCTTAAAATACAACAGCTCAATATACTATTTATCATCGATTATGTCCATAATGATGTTTTAAATTCAAGATAATAGTTTCTAAGGGTCAGTACAGTTAGTGTTAGAGAATTGATGTAGTAGATTGTAATTGTTATTGTGAATACAACACTGCCCTCTAGTGTTCATTAATGCTAGTTACACATGATTGTGAGCAGAGCATGAAAATGTGGCATGTGACTTACAATTCATATGAAAATTACTATTTTTATTAGAAGATTAGGTTACACTTTATTTTAATTTCCAATTCCCGCCATTAACAAACCATTAACTATGATTTTGCCTCAATAAACTCCTAATTTGCTGTTTATTAAGTTTAGATATTGGGTAGGATTAGGGATGTAGATTATGGTTATACAGAATATGTGCTTTATAAGTACTAATAAACAGCCAATATGTTAATAATAGGCATGCTAATAAGCAACTAGTTAATATTTACATGTTAAATTTTTTATTTTTTTTTAAGAAAGTAAGAATTTTTACATGCCCATATAGGTAGACATAAAAAACTAAACTAAACTAAACTAAACTAAACTAAACTAAACTAATAATCATCATCAACACCAAACCCTTGGAATGATATACCTTAAAACAGCAGATCTCATTTTAAAAAGGAAGTAACATTAGGTCCTGTATCTAATTTTGGATTCATATTTTGTGCCATTTATGAATGAATTTTTTATTTTAAACAAAATAATATTTTGTATGTCAATTGGTTTTTGAAGGAAGTTAGAAATCAACAAATATTTTTAATGTGCTTACTGATTGATTGATTGATTGATTGATTGGTTGATTGATTGATAAGTCATTTAATAGACCAGAAGCCATTTTTTGGTTTAAAATGATCAGCTCTACTGTCACAAGTTCAGAATATCCCAATATACAGTATTTCTATAATGCAGTTTATTATTATGTGAAGACACTCTTTGTCTGGAAAATGTTGATTTACTTCAAAAGTAAATTATATTGCTGAATGTTATTTTTGTGATTTTGTACATGACAAAAACTTACAATTTTGAGGAAACACCCATGTATTTCCCATGCTTCTGTGTGTGTGTGTGTGTGTGTGTGTGTCATTCAGTTTTTTGCCTCTGCGCAAAGAACTAATAGATTTCAGAGCAAAGCTTGTGTAACCAGAGCTGGTGTATATATGTTTTTTTTTTTTGTTGTTGTTGATTAAAGCTGTTTTAACTGAAAGATTGCATGGATTTGCAGCTGGACTCTCTTCGTGTTGTATATCCCGGTGATAAGTTCTGTTTTGATCGATAAACTGGAGCCTTGAGGAGCTCTGTAGTGTAATGAAAGAGAGCTTGTGTTTAACAGCAGCACATTCACCTGCAGGCGTCTGCTTCCTGCAATTCACTCACTGCAGTCTTTCACACACTCAGAAATGCTTTGGAGAGTTTCAAAACAGAGGCTGGGTCAGTTGTCACAAAGACTGTAGTAAAGGTTTGAGTCAAATATCAAATCACACAAATATGTGTTTCCTGATTATGTTTATGTGTCAGGCAGTTTCTCATTGTGGCAACTTACTCTTGTGAAAAAGAATTACACTTTAATATACTTAAAAAAAAGAGTAAACTACTTTAAAAGAATGTACTTAAGTACAAACCGAATGTGATAATTTCAGACACTTGCAATTAAATGAAAATACAGTTAACATCTATATAAGTACTTTATATGGGCTTTATGTTAGTCAACACACTAAAATAAGTGCACTTTAAAGCATGACAAAATATTAAAATAATGATTTTAGTAACTTTTAATATGACATTATTACAAATTTGTCTTGAAAGTGTCTCTTTTGAAGTGCACTTAAGTTGCCTTTTATTTCATTAATATCATGATTAGGTTATTTTAAGGTGATGTTGTTACAGTGTAATTACACAAGTAATATTAACTGCATGTACTAGGGTTAAGGTTAGGGTTTGGTTTAGGATTAGTTACTTTTATGCAAAATTTATGCAAGTTATGCAAAATGTACTCAATAAACTCTTAAATGCTGTTTACTAACAGGTAGTAAGGTAGTCATTGTTAAGTTTATGTATGGAGTTAAGGCATCTAAAATATGACCAGTGGCGGGCCGTGTATTTCACACCTAGGCCTTCAGTGGCGTACTACATGAATTAATCCACCACTTAATACCATCATAATGACGCCACGGCTATAGAAACCATAATTAGTACACATAAATGCAGTGTAACAGGGCACTGCATCACAGACAGGTATCTTATGCAGCGAGTATGATTGCTATTACTAAAGTTAGAAACCCAATTAACACAATCCATCAAGTTTCCACACCTGCGCAACGCATCATCTCTAGCTGAAGCATTAACCTGACAAAATAACACAAATACAGTCCACCTGATGTTCTTACAGACATTTATTAACTCAAACGTATTTATACCTTACAGTGAACATTGGTATAAAACAAATAAGACGATTACATGTGTTTTAAAGTTGAC
>JAFVLL020032453.1:0-13494 GCA_021397915.2 Tor tambroides | reverse complement strand
GTTTGAGTCGTTCGTTCATCACGTGACAGGATTTTAGTAAAGTTAGTACACAGTCATAGCCATAAATGCAATGGTACTAATAATTGGCATAATTTTTTTCGGTGTTTCGGTTTTCGGTTTTCGGCCTTGGTTTCCTCTTTTTCGGTTTTCGGTTTCGGCCAAGAATTTTCATTTCGGTGCATCCCTATTGGTAACTAACTGTAAGTATAATTACTAACTTAAATAATGACTGGATTTTGTCTGTGAAATTTCATTGAACATTAACTGGGAACCTTAAAAAAAGAATTTTGTTAATTGAAATAATGCAGAAATAAAATTGAATATAAATATTAGATGATTTTTTAAAAGATGTTGCCTTGCAACTAGGTGAAATAATTACTAACAAAAACTGAAATGAAAATAAATTAAAAATATATATTGAAATATTTTTACAAATAATACAACTAACAAAAAGCACATACAATTATTAAAATTAAACTAAAACTGAAAATATAAAATTAATTAAAAATATTAATAAAAATTAAAATAGTATATAAATAATACTAAAGTAACAGGTTACCATGTGCTTGCTTACAAATCCAGGTCAAAAGAATGAAATTAACAGCTCAAAAAAAATTAGATAGATAGATAGATAGATAGATAGATAGATAGATAGATAGATAGATAGATAGATAGATAGACAGACAGATAGATAGATAGATAGATAGATAGATAGATAGATAGATTTGTTTACAAGAAAATACTCTTTTGGTTTTTCTACTTCAGAATTGAATGTTTAATTCAGTGTGTACTTAATTGTGAAATTCACACCATTTTTTTCTTGTGAATATATATACACATACACACACAATATGCGCAATAACAGTAGTGATGGTTGACTTATCAAGAGCCACTACTCGAGAAGAATGACTGCAAAGAGGAGGAGGATGATGAAAGAGATAATTTGAGGTGGGAGGAAGTATGACAGACAGAAGAGGAGATAGGAACACAAAAAACGGAGAACAAAAACCATGACAGGCAGAAAAACACTCATCAAAGGCTTTTTCAATATTTAAACAATAATGTTAGAACATAAATATAGAACAGCATTTTTAGAATATTAACTCTAAGCTGGGTGGAATCGGGCCCTGACGGGCCCTGATTCAATCCTGCACCTCCCATACGATCACCAAGGTTCAACAGACACACACAGACAGTCCCGCGTGTGTTACCTGCTGCCGTGCGCAGTTGGTGTTGACCAGCGTGGCGGCGTGCTGTGGAGGGTATTTGTTTCTCTGATGCTCCATGTCGCCGCTCTTGTGGAGCTTAGCATAGGCCTCCATGTCAGGGTTGGATAGGCGGCGCGTGTTGCTGCCCAGAGTGTGATAGCGGCGCTGATATTCGGCATCATCCCCACGCAACATCACAAGCACTTTATCTCGCCAGATTTTCTTCTAGTTCTCCCTCTCTCCTTCTCTCTCACAAACCTGTGGAGAGGAAACAGTGGAAAGCAAAAGGTCAAGAGCTGGATATCTGGTATGTTGGATGAAGCAGTTTAGAGCTTCCCAAGTCAATGTATTGTAAAATATGATGTCTAAAGTGACTGGATGGTATGTTATTTTCGATGTATTTTGTATTAGTGAATGTTTTTATGCTAATATTACTCACAACCCCTTGTGCTACAAATGAGGACTGGTTTCTCTGATGTGTTTCCAAGACTAATTTGATGATGTTGTAGTATGTCCTAGTTTCGGTGTACTGGCTTACTGTATAGTTGTAAGTACATGCTTTATCACACACACACACACACACACACACACACACTTTTCATAACTCATGCTTTGCAGACGTAAACTTGGATTTAGAGATGTGTTATTATTGTTAACTAAAATGAAAATTGCAATAAAGCTAAAATAAAATGTAAAAAATAAAATAAAGAAATAATGAAATTAAAAATTGCAATAAATTAAATATTAGATACAAAAACTAATTTTTTAGCACAGAGCAACAAAATAATTTTTAATAATAATAATAGTAGTAATAAATAAATTAGTGCTGGGCAATGATTAATCACGATTAAGCGCATTCAAAATAAAAGTTTTTGTTTACATAATATATGTGTGTGAACTGTTTATATTTATTATGTATATATAAAGACACACACATACAGTATATATTTACATGTATTCACATGTATATATTTATATTCATATAATTTATATTATATATCAATATATTTAATATATAAACAGTTTTCTTATATATATATATATATATATATACACTTGCATGTGTGTACATTTATATATACATAATAAATATACACAGTACACACACATATATTATGTACACAAAAACTTTTATTTTGGATGCGATTAATCACGATTAATCATTGCCCAGCACTAAAATAAATAAATAAATAATAAATTAATAAATAATTTTACCATCACAGAACTATGTAAATGTACTCTCAAAAAAAGAGTCAGTTAACTGAAAAAAAGTGGTGAACACTATTAAAAAAATAAAAAATTAAATGAAATGGCTTGGCAGCTACCTGAAATAAAATGTTTAAATTGATGTGCTAAAAATAAATAAATAAATTACTTAAAGCTAAATAAAAATGACAAAAAGCACATAAAACTGCTAAAACTAAAATAAACTGAAAATATAAAAATAAAAGCCAATTTAAAATATTAATAAATACTATTATGTACAGACATTTACAGGTAATCAGATTTTATTAATCAACCAAAACTAAACTGTTTTATAACTTAAGTTTTAGAAAAAAAAATCTGCTGTGTATCTTGTCATGTAAGTATAGATCATAAATAGAAATTACCTATGCAAAACATGCTAAGGTTCTGAGGGTTTTTAGAATATTGCTATGTTGTTGCCAGGTAAGCAAAGAAAATCCACCCCCAAAGAGTCAAAAGGTTCCGTCTTTGAAGTTTCGAATATTAGAATTACTACATGTCCATTCGTTTTGTAGCAGCATCATGTAGCAGCGTTTGAGCAAAACACTAACCTGAAGAAGGAGCAATAATAATATTCCTACCATTAGTGAATAGTATTCACATACAGTTAAACCCTGATGTCTACACACAGCAGTGTATGATACAGTCCTATCTCTCAAACCCAACGGGAGGGAATACTGACGTGTTAAAGGAGGGAAGAGGAAATCAGGGATGTAGATAAGACAGCGAGATGGTGGGACGGAAATTGTCTGATAATGTGATAAAGGTAGAACATGATAAAACAGGCAGGTTGTCATACCGATGCCTGGCAACCGCGTGCTGATCGAAGAATTATGATTCGTGTGTGTTTCGCTGAAGGATATATAACACGGTGAGCTCTAGCACATGTCAGCTAACACTAATGCTGTCTGACCTGTCAAACTGAGAAACACACAGCCTACAGCCTCTGGACTCACTCACAATACCACGATTAAGCTGAGAACGACGTCATGCACACAGAAAATCATTTCTGTAGTAAATTATAATATCTATAAATATTTGTTTAAAAGCAAACAGTGCATCAGGTTAGAGTTAAGTTAAACTACGTTTGCATCGTTTTGAAGAAAATGTGCATGATTTGAAATATTCCTGCATAAATTGATTTTTTAAAAATATGTACAACGCTTTGGATAAAAGTGCCTGCCAAATGCATGAATGTAAATTATGATTCATGTCTGTAGCATAAACAGCAGGAAAAGAGTTACGGTTAAAATTTACAATTCAGTTTTATTTTAGTATCGAGATACTATTATACAGTAGTTTTTATTAATATTTTGGAAAGGTTTTTAATTTTTTGTTTTAGATAAAGATTTAGTCATTTGTTGCGTTTGATTAGTTTTTTATTGTAAATATGTCTATAAACTGTAGTTTTTATTAATTTATTTCAGTTTGTTATTTTAGTTCATCAAGATAAACTAAATAAAAATGAGAAAAATTTTGCCTTAACAACTAGCTGAAATTTTTTATAGAAATTTTATTTGTTAAGTAACACTTTTTTTTAGTTTTGTTGTGTTTTTTTGTTGTTGTTGTTGTTGTTGGGTTTTTTTTGTTTTTAGTTAATAATAATAAAAAACAACCAAATATAAGCAATCACAATAGTGATACTTGCAATGTAATTGTGAAATAAATGCTAACAAATGATACATAAAGCAAGATATTTATTACCTGAAACTGATACAAAGATTTACATTTTAGCTACAGACAAAGACAAGAAGAGAGCAGGTTTTCAAGGTGTATCATAACTATAAAAAAAACTTCCAGGACTGACAGGAACTATTACGCCTTGATGGCCACCAGAAACATTCATCAAAGCTGAAGTATGTAATTTCTGTGCCACTGGCTGCACCAAACATAATGATAATAATTATTTCCAAACAGGCTTCCTATATCAGCCCTTGTGCCCTGCATGCCAACATCTGTCAATGTTCAGATAAATATTATTTTTGGTAGTCGTACATTCACAGCAGCGGTTGAGACAGAGGTTGACATGTTATTCCTCTCAAACGAAAAGAGCAAAGTTAAAAGCAGCACAATATTTAAACTCATTCTAAGAATTCAAGTATTTAAGTATTAAATGGTTACACACTTTAACCTTTAGGCTCATTTTAATACCAGTTGTGACAACCAATCAGCAGCTAACAGAGCCCTCAAAGAACCAATCAGGGCTTGAAGATTTACGTTTGCATTTAGCAGATAACATAACCAGAGCCAACAATATTTGTATGGCTAATGACAGGTATATTAGAAAGCTAGATTACTTCTATTCTCTCTTTGCTTATTCTCTGTCCTTGGTTATGACCGCAGATATCATGAAATCATCTATAATGACAAATGAACTTGACTAGTGATGATCATCACCCAAGTGTCCATGTGTTTGTGTGTGACAGAGTGCACAAAGATTGATCACTGCCCAATTTTAACACTCCTCAGACAGAAACATAAAGCAAGTGTGGCGTGACAGGTGTTTGACCCCGGCGCCTTGGTATATATGAACGATCGGCCACAAGTGTCGGGGGATTCTGGCAATTCTTGCCTGGGGGGAGCCAATAAAGTGGCCTGGAGATTAATGATCCTTCGTTTAGTGTCAGAGATGATGAAAGCTGGGTGAAAAATAATGGAAAAAGTGAAGCACCCGTAAGAATTTGGGGCTCATACAAAGTGGTCCATAAAATGAAAATGATTTATTAAGTTATTAAATACAATTATATAAAATTAAACACTTATTTATATAAGTGGCATTTCAAATTAAGAAATCATTTATTTAAATAAATTTCTTGTTAATTTAACTTTAGGAAATTATATAAAGGAATAAAAAATGTAATAAATAAATAACATTTTAATATAATAAAAAATAAATGTACAAGAAAATAATATAATACTTTTGGAAATAATCTGTACATTGCATAAGTGAAAAATTGAAGAAATTAATTATTTAGATAAGTCTGATTATTAATTTAACTGCAGGAAATTATACAAATGAATAAAAAATAAAATAAGTAAATACAACAAATAAATTAATTATGATATAATATAATATAATACTTTTTGGAAATAATCTGTATATTGCATCAATGAATAGTTTAGGAAATCAAATATTTAGACAACTTGCTTATTCATTTAACTGTAAGAAATTACACAAACGAATAAAAAGTAAGTAAATATAACAAATAATGATATAATATTTCTGGAAATAATCTGTATAATGCATCTATGACAAGTAAAGAAATCAGTTTTGCTTATTTAACGATAGGAAATTATATGAACGAATAAAAAATATAATATTATATAACAATTTATATTATATTATTATATAATATAAATATAATATTTCTGGAAATAATCTGTATACTGCATCAATTGGGGGAAAATTAAGAAATAAATATATAAAATTAAATTAATAAATATGGATCCAGTATGAGAAAGATGATATTGTGTTTTGATTTCTTTTCTAGTCCTGTTTCAGGCCTGATTGTAATCTCAGAGCGTAATGAGAATCCTTGACCGTATGGGGGGGCGTGTCCAGTGCTTCTGATTATGACATCGCAACAGAGGTCATCACTCATGGTGACGGTGACCTCGCTGTTAAACACTGTCATGGACACTGTACACACCGTTTGTGTGCCATAGAGTGAGCAAACCGGCTGACATGAGAAAGAAAGAAAGAATGAATAAGGAAAGAGGCAATAATAAGGATTATTCATGCTGAGTTTAATAATATGATATCATAATGCAGAAATCTAAAAGAGATGATCCATCATCTACAGGTGTTTAATTAATAAAGCAGTCTGGACTGGGCTGGACTTCAATAACCAGTCCAGCAGCACACAGTAATAGAGAAGTTCATCTAAAGACCTCCTAACCAGAGAATGAAAATGAAAGAAAATCAGAGAACATATGAGAAGCCTAACGCCGTTTGACAGCAATTTACTATGCTGTTATAACATCTGCACCCCAGCAGCGAATCTCATGATCTGTTATCAGGCTCCAATAGCAGGGATTTCCCACCATCAGATGAGAAACTGATGAAATCACAAGTTTTTAGCAAATGAAAAATAAAGTCTAAAGGCCTCATTTACAAAAAGCATGTGCGATTAGTTGTGATTCTACACTACTGTTCAAAGTCTGCGATTAGTAAAATGTTCAAATATTTTTTAAAGACGTCTCTTATGCTCACCAAAGCTGCATTTATTTGATAAAAAATACAGTAAAAACAGTAATACTGTGAAATATTATTGCAATTTAAAATAACTGTTTTCTATTTGAATATATTTAAAAATGTGATTTATTCCAGTGATGCAAAGCTGAATTTTCAGCATCATTACTCCAGTCTTCAGTGTCACGTGATCCTTCAGAAATCATTATAATATGCTGATTTGCACCTCAGGAAACATTTCTGATTATAATCAATGTTGAAAACGGTATGCTGCTTCATATTTGTGACCCTGGACCACAAAACCAGTCATAAGGGTCAGTTTTTTGAAATTGAGATTTACACATCACCATAAATCAGCTGAATAAATAAGCTTTCCATTGGTGTATGGTTTGTTATGATAGGACAATATTTGGCCGAGATACAACTATTTGAAAATCTGGAATCTGAGGGTGCAAAAAAATCAAAATATTGAGAAAATCAACTTTAAAGTTGTCCAAATGAAGTTCTTAGCAATGCATATTACTAATCAAAAATGAAGTTTTGATATATTTACAGTAGGAAATTACAAAATATCTTCACAGAACATGATCTTTACTTAATATCCTAATGATTTTTGGCATAAAAGAAAAATCGATAATTTTAACCCATACAATTTATTGTTGGCTATTGCTACAAATACACCCTTGCTACTTATGACTGGTTTTGTGCTCCAGGGTCACATTTTTGTCAGGATTCTTTGTTAAAAAGAATCTTGTTTTCCAGTACAAATATCAAAGTATTCAAGAAAAATTTAAATAAGAAATAAATAAACTTTATATGTTTTGTTTTTTTTATAACTTGTATGTGTTTATTTTTCTTACCGCATTGGCTGACATTTTTCTTGTTTTTTTTAAGCATACACATTTTGATAATATATATGTTCTGTACATTAATAATAATTTTGATAATATGTCATTGTGCGTCTCAAGTGTATGTTTCTTGATTTAAAAACGTTAAAATATTTGTACTGGAAAACAAGACAAAAATACTCTTCGCAGTGCAGTTCACAAGTTCCTCACAGGAAATTAGGCCGCAAGATATGCATGATCCCAAATGAAAGATATCATGATACTGAAGTGATGATGTCATAGAGGAAACGAACAAGCAATCGTAACTTGAGGCTGATATTTCAGAGTACGTGAAACACCTGCTGGAAGGTGAACGTCTGATTAGATACTAATCAGCGTTAGCAGATAAACCAGCGGGACATGCTAAAGTGGAAGGTGGAATAAAACTCCAACTCGTTCTGCTTGTTATCCAGTGCACAACTTATTACGCACACACCAAACAGGCATGTTGCCTTGGGAAAATAATGAGGAAACTATCTAATTATAAGTATGAGCATTAAATCATCGCGGCGACGGCTGAATGTTAATTAATTTCGCCACGAGGAGAAACCCGTATCACGAAAATCGTCAGCGGACCGAGATTTCACACCAGTAGATTTAAATGAGGCACAAAATCTGACCCCTCGCCACTATGTTTTAATTAACATCTCTCCCTCTGTCTCTCAGGAGTCTCTTGGCGGAGACGGGATTCTGTTTAACCTTTGACCTTGTGACAGACCGCCCACAGGAGGCTCTAAACGGTCAGAGATTGAGGATTGACACTAATGTAGCCGTTCTCAGGGTCAGTCTCCTCATGAGGAGCACCGCCAAGTATCGGAGGACGTGTCTTAAATGAATAACCATCCTATCTGCATGGTTCATCAGCGGTAAAACATGCTACACTGACCTCAGTGTCATCTAGCGATAATGAAAAGCAGATTTAATGGCTGCTTGCAGCAACTGTAACGCTTTTATTTGTAAGCATGCATATAAAACCGGCAGCATGCATATTGATGTCAAAACCAACATATGGGGTTACAGATGTTGTGTGAAAGAATCACAAACATGTCCAGAAGACCAAATCTGGTTAAATATCCATGCACATTATTAACCTGTAGCCATCAATGCAGTGTTGGCTGAAAAAAGACTGTATAGAGATCAGTGCTGCGTAGATTACTTACCAATTGTAATCCGTTACTGATTCCAAATTACATGACAAAAACTGTAGTTAGTAACATAATCCATTACATTTTAGATAATATAATCAGACTACTTTTTGAATACTTTTATCCTAACTTGTTTATCACATTGATTTAAAATAGTGCCATCAAACGATTAATCACGATTAATCGCAATTAATCGCATTCAAAATCAAAGTTCTTGTTTACGTAATATATGTGTGTGTACTGTGTATATTTATTATGTATATATGAATACACACACGTTATGTTTTATATTAAATATATTTATATAATAATATAAATTATATGAATGTAAATATATACATGTAAATGTTTTCAAAATATATACTGTATGTGTGTGTATTTATATATACATAATAAATATATACAGTACACACACACACACACACACACACACACACATATATTATGTAAACAAAAACTTTGATTTTGGATGCGATTAAGTGTGATTAATCGTTTGACAGCACTAGCTTGAATAGGATAATCGTTTACCATATTGATATATAATGACAAAGAGAAAGAAAATATATTAAAAAGGTTACAAATATATACCAAAAAAGTTTGGGAATCCCTGCATTACATGTAAATAAGAAATAACATGAATTTGTGCATTTTAATGTGTTTGAAAGACAAAAGCTTTCAAAGGACATAGAAATACATGCTTAAATAACCCACTGAATGCTAATTCAAATGAATATTAATGTGTTTAATGTTCAGTAGTTGATGCAGTGTTGACATGTTAAGAAAACACTTCTTAAAATTGAAATGATTTTTTTGTAAATCCAGTGGTCAAATGCTGAGTGCCCTCTCAATTTGTTGTGTAATTATAGCCACCTGACTGTAATTATAGTATATTATATAATTATAACAGTGACTGGTCTTTGAGCAGTGAGTGGATTCTAACTTAAACGCCTCTGATTGGCTGTTGCGCTCAAGAAATCAACAGATATATCTGTGATTGGCTACACTGCTTAATGCTGCAAAACCATGTTGAAATAGAAACCAATCTCCAGAGCACAAACCAAAATGCACTAGATAGTTTGCCAAACATGCAATGAAATGCTTTATTATTGCAGCTTTATCTGAGGGTGCTATTGATTTTGTTTGAGGCTGCATAGCAGCACCCTCTAGCACCCCCGTAGACCGTGGCCTGTCTAAATTACATAACACCATTACTGTACATGTAACTAGTTGCTCCCCAACATTGCTTATTGCGTACACTGTAAAAAATGACCATTTTAATGGTAAAAAACT
Organism: Tor tambroides; assembly: GCA_021397915.2. Classification (NCBI taxonomy): domain Eukaryota; kingdom Metazoa; phylum Chordata; class Actinopteri; order Cypriniformes; family Cyprinidae; genus Tor; species Tor tambroides. Next base: position 3,527 of record JAFVLL020032453.1, on the reverse strand, counting down.
GTGAAAATGCTACAGTAAAAACCTATTAAATGGTTAACGGTAAGTTCCAGTAAAATTTACAGGGAAAAAACGTAAACTGACGTTCCAAAAATTCCCTGCATTGCATTTCAAATTTTGTTTGAATTTGATGTTTTTTCTTTGAAATAACTATGTTTCTTAGTTTTTTCTTATCAGTTATGTTTATTAGGGTTGTATGTTACATCTAATGTTGTTAAATTAATGTTTATTGCATATTTCAGTTTAATGAGTCTCACCATGATGGCGTTTAGTGCTTGTGTGAATGACACTGTGCAACTTCTATATATGTTAATATTTAAAAGCTGCTTGTGATGGGCTTTGGTTCATCATGTGACTTTCTCATCACCATCTGCATCTGGTGGTTATCAGTGTATTTCAAAGGTACAAAACAGATTTCAGTACTTCAACAGGTTGGTATATTAACATTATATCAGTTAATGAAATTACGGTATTTAACTGTAAATTTAAGTTAAAACCGTAAAACCTAAAATGTTGTTAGCGTATTTTTTACGGTAGAATTCCGGCAGCCACAGCTGCTGGTTTTTTACCTGAAATTTTACGGATTTTTTTTTTTACAGTGTAGCCATAGGTTGTCGCATAACACAACTTTGCTGAAATGCAGTGAATTTCACTTCCAAAATGATTTATTTGCAACTCTGCAACACTCTGTTAGATGTAGGAACCAGCTGAAACACCCTAGCAAACACAAAGCAACATGCTGAAATTCAGTCTGAACAGCTTTGGCCAGTAAGGAATTACCCAAAAAAAAAAAAAAAGATTCCGCTGCAAGCAAACGGTTCACTTTTGGTAGAAATGAAATCCAACTCAGCATTAAAATATCCAGCCAAATATCTCTATGAACATGAAATATCCTTACAGATACTGGATAATAACTATGAGTGCTCCTGATGGATCTTTGGATCACATTCTACGGTTCATTATAATTCATAATAACCATGTTTCTTGCTCTAAAAGTGCTTTTTAGCAACTATTTAGCATTCTAGTATTGTTTGCTCTCGTAATTAACAGAAAGAAAGTCATAATTAGCTCACAGAGCCATTGTCTGTCAATCTTGAAATGCTTCGGAAATGCTTTTAGGAACATAAACAATGAGATCACAAACAGAAATTCTGGTCCAATTTCAATTATGTTAAAACCAAAAAAGGAGAAAATGCAGCATTGTAACAGCTTAGTCTCTAAAAAAACAAGCAAACTATAGGTCTGAAAACAGTCTTAGACAGATAGAGGCCAAGTAACTAAAATAAAAGGCTACCAAACACAATTCATTTCTTTATACATGTCGTTCAGGGGAGGAAAAAAAACTCAGCATGTTGCAGCAGTCTTTGTGAAGAGTTATGCAGAAAAAAAAAAAAACGTTTTCCAGAATTTCTTCCTAAAAGTAATAAATACCAATTATTTCACAGATCGAGAGAACTCAGAGAAAAATCTAACCCAGTGATTATTATCTCCAGTTATTCATAATGTCAATATCAACCCTTAAAAACACGATTTTGTTCTTTGTGGACTAACAATGACTGTTCAATCAGAGACATTTGGCACCTAACACTTGAAGATTTCAAATGTCAGTGCAGCAGTGATAATTATACTATTGCTCACTCAAAAACACGCTCCTATGTTCTCATTTTACTAGACAGAGAAGGAGACACAGAGAAACAGAGAGAAGCAGGGCAGCAGCCGTCCTACATCATATGAAAGTCTGAATGGAGAGATTCGAGTGCCCACATCATGACCTCAGAGCATGAAGAGATTTTTTTTTTTTTTTTGAGCATGTGTGTGTGAGGTATATGCAAGAGGTCTAGGCGTTTAAAAATACTTGCACGGCTCCAAAGGCGTTTAACAGCCAGCAACTTCAAAAATGTCCGGGAAAAGAGAGAACGAGAGAGAGAAAAGGAGAAAAGGATGATGGAGAAGAGAAGCACGCAACCCACTTACTGTACAGCAGCACCGCTGCAGGGGCCTTCAAAGGAAACTCTGCCCTGATATGAAAATCCATAATCCAAACAGTAATGAGAGAGAGAGAGAGAGACAGGGTGAAAATGAAAGAGAGTCGCTGTCTTCCTCTCTGCACTGTCTTTTCTGACAAGAATGCGAAGCGTCGTGTCAGATAATTGTCTGAACAAAACAAAATATTCAGAAAGAAGAAAGTACGACGCTTGTGTAATATAAATAGCCGACCGTCCTCTTTCACACTCACACTGATTTAAGACTTTCATCAAGAATATCTAGTGCTGATGTCTTAAGCATCATATATTGCTCAATCTTCAGGTTAGTCATTTGAAGAAACTGGTAACAGTGAGTATTCCACAGTTTTTTTACTGGCCTAAGCTGTTCTGAATGAATTTTAGCCTGTTGCTGTGCAGTGGTGTTCAATCAGCAACAGCTTCACAATTATTCACAACTAAAACGTCTATTTTACAAACTGAACCCTTAGTGAGTGATGGAACGATCCGAAACCCAAATGAAAGACTGTAAACACTCTCCTCCCTCTTGACATCTCATCACTTCATATTTTACTGCTTCACCAACAGCGTGACGTTTTAGCATTTGAAGCGTTCAGCAGCAATAGCTCAGTGTGGGGCTGAATCTCCAGAGACGCAGATATAAAGATGCTGGAAGGAATTTGCTTCATCTAGGAAAAGGTGCTGTGAGATTTGTTAAGGTGAAATGTAGTTTCATGAATGTAAAAGCATCCCTGCAGGAAATAGAGCTTAATAGCAGTTTAGATAGACAGACAGACAGACAGACAGATAGATAGATAGATAGATAGATAGAAATAATTTGCATGTTGTAAATCTTGAGTCAGCTATGACATTTTGGAACTGAGATGTCAGATAAACGTTCAGTCTCACATCTTTAAAGCCAGCACTTGGTTTATCAAGTCTTACTCAGTCACTTGCCATTTAGCGGACGTTATTCATCCAGAGAGGCTTATGGAGCATCAGTGCTCAGTCATGCTCAGACTGATTGCTGATCCTCTCCAGTTCCTCTGTCACCTCGGCTGAGAAACCGACCGACAACATCTGTGTTTGCAACCTAGAGTCTTGAGCAAGAGTCTTCAGCTGTCCGCTGGGTTCTGATACAGGCTGTTAAAAGTATGAAGGTCAGACAGATCAGAGCAGACTAGCACCTGCCATAACAATCACTGTTTCCTATAGAACAAGAGAAAGAGCAAAATAAAGAAAATAAAGGAATGTGCTTCTGTTTGTAACTGTTTGTATCCTTTGATATAATACTGTAGCTAAACAGAATGACATGGAACGATAGACAGATAGACAGACAGACAGACAGACAGACAGATAGATAGATAGATAGATAGATAGAACAATACATAGAATGAACGATAGATAGATACATATCTATCTATCAATGATAGATAGATAGATAGATAGATAGAATGAACGATAGATAGATAGATAGATAGATAGATAGACAGACAGACAGACAGACAGATAGATAGATAGATAGATAGATAGATAGATAGATAGATA
>JAFVLL020032452.1:0-25255 GCA_021397915.2 Tor tambroides | reverse complement strand
TGGATGCAGATTATAACAGACTGCACTTTGAGCATATAGCTGATCTGTCCCGCCCAGAGATTTGCACCGGAGCTAGGAACCAATCCGACAAAAGGCCAATTGTTTTTATTGTTTTGTTTGAAACAGTTTTTGTTGGTTAATTTCAAAGTAATATTTGTTAACTAATTGGTTTGGATTCAATAAAATATTATTTGTAGGTTTTTTTGGCAACCTAGGGTGCGCCCTGTGACCCACCCACCACGACCTTACAGGACACACCCTAGTCCTAACTCCCAGTGTTTCCCCTGGAGTGAACAGACAGCCTCACCCAAATTTTCCATTTTTTGTAAATCTTACTTGTTGTAGACTCTTCTGTCATCTGTCGTGGTCTCTTCTTTCTGAAGACAATCACATACCTACAGAAGTCTTAACATGATATTGTAGACATGTTGTGTCACACGCTGGTGTGTGTACAAATTTAAATGTGATTTACCAATTCAAGTATTCATTTCAGTTTGTAAGAAATTAACTTGTTTGACAACTAATACTTAAGCTTAAAGCTTGTCTTATTTAACTGTATATTTCTTTTGTTTGTTTTCATTTAAATTCTTATTTGTGAGTGACTTGTCATCTGCTACGGTCTCTTCTTTCTAAAGACAAAGATATGCTTGCAAAGGCATTGAGTTGATATTGGAGAGATGTTGTGTGAGTGTTGTGTGAGACTGCTGAATGTGTGTTAATGAAAATGTGATTTATATTTTATTTTTAAGGATTCAGTTTGTAAATATCTAAGTTATCTGACAAGTATACTCATATCTATACTTTTAACTTCTCTCATGGTTAACTGAAGTACATTTTTTTCTGCTTTCATTTAAAATCTTACTTGTTGGCGACTCTTCTGTCATCTGTTGTGGTCTCTACTTTCTGAAGATGATAACATGCCTGCAGAAGTCTTGATCTGATATTGTAGAGATGTTTTTTAAACACTTTACTTGAGGTCCTAGCCTTCTTGTATCTTGTACTTTTCTTAACTGACTCTGTGTGGCCAGGAATTCCAAATTCCATGATGTCATAATGGGTGAAAGCTGATTGGTTGAGAGTGTCTCTGTGTCAGAGTGATGAATTTAAAGACAGTGTTTATTAATTATGTGGGTTTTTATGCTCTTGGCTCCTGGTTTTCATGCAGCATAAGCATTTTCTAATAAAATTGGTGCTGCTTTTCTTAAGAACCTTCAGAATTATGGCTTATTGAAGAACGATACGTTACTGTACACTTTTCCAGCATTGTTTTGGCAGTGGGGTCTTTTCATTGACTGTTCTCTGATGCACTGATGTGTTTCTTTAGACAACACACAACATATCTTTTCTCATGCAGAATTTTAATGTCTAAAAACTAAAAGTGAACAACAAAATGGCAAGATTTATTTCTACTTGCTAGAGCTATGCATTGATACAGATTTCTCTATTTGGTTTCAAGTCTGATTCATTTTCAAAATAATTATGTTGTCCGTGTTTATGAAAGAAATTATCTGGCACAAATTTGTAAATTATAGAAGGAATCTTCTAACTTCATACATTACAAAAATAAAATGTAACAATAGGGCTGATATATTAGTAGACATATCACTCAACACAACACAAAACTAATCTGTGTATTCCAGCTGAAGTTAACTTTAAATGTGTGTAAACGTGCTATCGTAATTTAAAAAAAAAAAGTATTTTAAACTATTGAAATGGCAAAAATGTCAGTTTAGCTGCTTTACGCTCTGTTGAATTTTTTTAGGTCTAAAAATGTAATTAGAAGAAATCTGAGATGCTCAAAAATGAAGAGACATGAATCCTTACTGTTGACCTCTGTTATTTATTCTCTGTATTCTTTGTTGTCTGCTGTCTGTAATGCAATTCTTTCTGTCTGTTTGTAATCAAGGGTAGATGATTTTATGCTTTGCAGGCTGAATCCAGGATCCAGTATCTGATTGGTCTGGCCTGAACAAACACTTCCGGTTCGCTCAGACACAATTTTGACTGAAACAATTCCCATAGACAACAAAATATGTTTTATATGGTATGTAACTGTATGAGACTCTGGTTGTTAGGACTTTTCACTTGCAAGTTTAAATGACTTTTATCTGTTGTTATTTTTATTATATATTTTAGGCTATAGTTTATATATTTTACACAGAATTTCTGTTAAAGAAATAGCTCTGACGCTTGGCTATTGACATTATTCCGTCAAGAAGATGAATTAGTTTGAACTGAAATACTTGTTTGTATTTGAATGTTTCAAGAACTATGATGGATTATTTTGTTATTTATATATTTTTATATGATTAAGTTATATTTTCTAAAATGGGGCAAGTTACTCTACACTGCATTGTCATTTATCAAATCAATCGAAAAGCCTTGTGGCCTTTAGAAAATCAGCACTTTCTAATAAAATAGAAGTACTGATAGCAGTGTATTTTGTGTTTCAGCTCCGAGGCAACTGTATAACGAAGACAGTTGAGCAGTGGACATCCGCTTGTATTTAGGGACACACTCCTCTCAGTCTTCATGGGTCTTTGTGTCAGAACATTGCAATCTGTTTATCAAGGTTTGTACCTTAATGTTTATCACATGACCAGCTGTGCCAGATTATTGATAATTACATTCATTTTTATTCTTTGAAAGTTTTTTTAAAATTTTTTCTTGATAAAAGATGAACACAGACATTAGCCTATAATAGGTTTTTTTGTTGTTCTTGTGAAGTGAAACAGTCGTTCTGTGTAAAAAAAACTAAACAATACAACATTACCTGTAATCCAGAGTGTTAAATCATGCCTCCACGGCAGAAATAGCAGAAACAGCCCTGAATGCCAGATCCTGTCAGAAAATATCAGTTTTGTCTGCTAACAGAACAATTAGTCAGCAAAGTTCAACACCCAAAACCCATTAACAACAAGTCTTGTCTGGTACCCAGAACCAGTGTTTAGTCTGGTACCCAAAACTGCGTTAACAGTCTTCTATCAGCCAAGAAGTTGACTGAGCAAAGCCAGAGAAGAGCAGAAGCAGGAGATGAAGTGATGATGATAAAAAAGGTTTATTGGGAGTTTATTGAATAATCTTGGTTGTGTATGGTTCAATGCTCAGACTTCATCTGACCAGCACAAATCCAACAAGTATTATTATACCACAACAACGTCCTGTGACGTTAAAAACCTTGAAATGGAGACATTATCTTACCTCTTACTCATGAAAACAAATATCCCCATCATGAATGTCTTGATCAACAAACTGTGGCTGTGTTTGGAATGACACACTAGCTTACTGCTTACTGCCCAGTACATACACAGTGCATACTACCTACTATTTTTTAAACATTAAACACTAAACATTAATTCAGCACAGCTGTCGAGGCTGCAAAAATAAATAAATGTGCTAACCTTTCTTTTTACAAAGGCTTGTTAATAAGGGTTCATATTAGTAAACAATGCTATATTGCCCAATTGAACTCATTTCATAATTAATGAACTTTACATATTGGGCAGAACTGATCAACACTGAGCTGTCTTTAACTGAACAGTGATATTATTTGCTTTTTGTGGAAAAGCGATATATTCTAGTTACATTAAGTGCAATAGTGCAAAATTCAGTTTACATTAAAATAGCATTTTCTTTAGCAATAGGCTTAGTGTAAATAGTTGTTAGATGGCAGATATTTACACCGCAGTACTGTAGTACATTATAAAACTCTATGCAACAACATATTGAGTGTAAATTACCATATTTATTAATATTATTAAATGGATGCTACCTAATTGGGATTAAGTCTTCCCTATACCCAATAAACACTTTTTATTAATGAGGCGTTTTATTTCCTCTTTTCAAATATTTCCTTTATTTTTATTGAAAATAAATACCGTTCTGATCTGATATAAAAGGAGAAGAACGAGTCTGGAAAAAAGCGGATTCGAACTCGAATCCAATGCAGTAAGTTAAAATAAAACTTGTTACAGACAGATTGTTATAGGCTAGCTGGACTTTGAGGTAATTACAGTATATTGGGCAGACTTTCATTCATCGACCTCAAATATGGCTTATCATTGAAACATGTAAGTAGTAGCAGCTTTACATGGCCGTTTTCTCTAATACTAAACTAGATAAATGTGCGCTATTAGTGTTTGTGCAGAGTGTGGAAGCGCCGGCGTCATTTTTTCCTGATAACAGTGGGAACAACTTAAAAACCACTGTCATTTTTGCTCATACAGATCTAAATAATACATCAATCGAAAATGTCAAGGGTCTATTTTTATTTGTGTACACTCACAATATCCACAAGACGTTGTGCTTTTGAACGTGCTTTCTACAAAACTCCTTTAGTTGGGGCAGCCCTAATATTCATACAACAAAATATTCTGGGGCCAAAATTGACCAAATATTTCATTCTGTCCCAATAATATTAAAAATCTATTTGTCAAGATACCAGGCTTGATTAATTAATTATATTGCTGTCCATTAGAATAAAGAGACAACAAAGAGTCTCTTTAAAAAAAAAAAAAAAAAAAAAAAAAAATTATATATATATATATATATATATATATATATATATATATATATATAATATTTCCATGGAGACACACTTATTTAGTGAAATGAATAATAAAAACAAAGTAGTTATGTGCTAATTAAGGTCATAAGCACCCACAGCTCAATAATTTGTTTTTTTTTGTTTTTTTTAATAACATGTCTCAGTAATATGACAATTATCTTTATATAAAAACGACATAAATCTATATGCGTCCTGATTTAGATAGCAAAATGTGAAATGATTTAGAAGCAAAAATGTGTGGGTCAGGTTTGCTTGTGCAAACCAAATGTCCCCTCAGGAATAATAAAACCTAATCACCTTTGCGAAAACTAGCTAGGAAAATGCTAATCAATATGTGGACCACCACGGTGGCTTCATTAAACGTAAGACATAATATAACTCCTTTGCTTCTCTTGCACGGTGAGCACAGTATGATAGAGTCACCTAAGATCTTTGTGGTTTAAGCCAAGATGAAGAACTATATCCATCAGCGACAGGAGGCGTAACACTCGACAGTGATGGTGCTATATTATAATAATAATTATAATTAATGTAGAGGTATTTAAAAACGTGCGTCAATCCTGAGATCTTAATCTCAGGATTGACAATCCTTTCTATGTTAAGCATAACCATTATTATATAATCTTATATTATAAATTTATATTATATTATGCAAATTTGTTTAAATGTGTATTTAGTTGTTTATTTCGCTATTTAATTATAAATTTGAAATTATATAAATTCATACATTTCAGGAAGTTTCAGCTCATTTTTATAGTTCAGTGTTTTCTGATAAGCAGAAGAAAAACCATATATTATATTATATTATTATACATTTGAATTTATTTAAATGTAAATGTATTCATTTATTTTTATTGTAAATTTGAATGTATTTAAATGAAAACATTTCAGGAAGGTTCATCTCATGTTTATAGTTCATCATTTTTTTCCGATAAGCCAGGAAAAACCATATATTATACATTTGAATTTTAACTGAAGTTTAATTGAAGTTTAAATGTAAATTTATTAAATAATTCTTTATTGTAAATTTGAATTTATTTAAATGAATACATTTCTGGACGTTTCAGCTCATTTCTATAGTTCATCAGAGTTTTCCAATGAACATAATTTGTCATATATTTGTTAATATGCTTCACAAAACCTAGGTAATAAAGCAAATGACCTTACCTAGTGAACAATTAAAATTGAACTGACTTAAATGTAATTTAACTTGATAATTTCATATAATTGGTAAGTTATAAGGCACCTAATGAACAAATTAAATTGAGCTGACGATATAATGGATTAACTTAATTTAAATGTAATATCTTGACAATAAAACTATTATCTACATAGACAGCTGTGCTATGTTGCACTCACACAGATCAGGCTTTGTTTTGTCTGGTGAGTCAATCAAGACAGCATAACCGCTGACTGTCTCCCTGATTCACTCCAGTTTATTTTTGCTTTTCTTATTGCCAGTCAGAAATGGGCCATACAGCATATACTCACCACAATTTGTCCAAGCACAATAAAAGTGGAGAGCCAGTCTGTTGCGGATGGAGGATGGCTGTTTCCCATTAGAGCTTCAAAGTCCATATAAAGCATGATTAATGTGCGCTTGAGATGCGGCATGTCTTTAATTATTATGACTTGACTTGTGGCAGCAAGCACAGATACATTAGCGGCAACAGTAATCTGTAAATGTCGACACAGGCTGGATTCTGACACTGGAGGTTTTGCCTCATAGCTGAAGAATTCACTGGAATGGGATGGCTGGAGCGATCAGTGTGGTACATAAGGGCACAGGTCCTTTAATCATGGCGCACATGCTAACAAATTAGGCCCGGCAGTGACAGATTGGCAAAAGAGGAAAGTTTAATTAAGTCCAATCCCTTGCTTTCTAATCATAGAGTGGCACTACAGTTCTTTAAATAAAGTCCACATGCATTGGTGCTGTTTTTCAAAATTCACCATTAAACAATGGTTTGTTGCGCCAGTGGCAGCTGGAATTTAGCAAGGGGCATTTTTGTAAAGCAGGGCTGCATTTGGCATACGTTCAGTGAGGGGACCGTTGAGAGAGGAAAAGCAATCTGCGTTGTAGCTATGGTGAGGTCAGTCATTACCAGAGACCTGACACTGCCTGTTTTCATATGCCGGAGAAGCAAGGTAAAAGAGCCCAGCGCTCAAGATGGAGCGCCGAGGTGGGCTATGTCACAAACCACACATACACACACCTGGAACTCATTCACGGATGTTAAAGATCACATACATGTAGGAACGGGAACACACACAGGCATGGTTGCACATGTACATGCACATGTAAACTAACACATGCGCTTCTACACTATGCAGCTAGTTTTAGAGAGAATTATGAGGGAATATGTTTGTGCTAGATGACTACATCAGCTCTGTCAATCACATTTGGGTTTGATCTTGGAAAATCGGGATCATTAATTAATCGAAAATCATTTTGAAAAGAAAAACATCGCTGGGGCCTTTTATGTATAATGGCAAAAGGATCCTAATGGTAGAATAAATGAAAACAAATGTCTGCCCTTGGCTGCGTAAATGGTAAATGAAAAATAAAAATGTACATTCCTCTAAATAGGGTTATTTGCTCTTGGTAATGAACAATGTTGTGAATAAAGTGTGTTTACATTAGAAACAGCATTAATTGATGATTACTGTGGTGTATTTGCTTCATGAGCCAAATGAAACTATGAATGTATTATTGCAGGTTAATTCTGTTGGCAGAGATCAGCTTTTAAAAAGAGAACAGTGACGTTCCAAGGAACTGTTCAGCTTATAAATCAGTTGGCTTTCAACATACGATTTAAAATGAATTGAAGAAAAAAAATGAAACAGAGTGAATAACATTTTTGGCATGTGGCTTGGCCTGTTTGGAACAGGGTATGTTACCCCACAGTAACAACTATTTTCATGGAGTGTTTCAAATGGTTATAAAGTTAATAGAATTTAAAATAGGTAAAGCCCATTCACCTTAAAAACAATGACTTATCGCTGTCCACACCAATGTCCGATAACGTTTTTTATTCAACAGTTCTTCCTTGAATCTGATTAGCTGTATAGTGATTTTCAAAATACACATTTTGAGAAGCAGCTTTACTGAAAATCATGATGTTAATCTAAAAGAGAAAGTTCACCCAAAAAATGAAAATTCTGTCTTTCTCACCCTCATGTCGTTGTAAACCCGTAAGACCTTCGTTCATCTTCGGAACACAAATTAAGATATTTTGGATGAAATCCGAGAGCTTTCTGACCCTGCATAGACAGCAATGCAACTGATACGTTCAAGGCCCAGAAAGGTAGTAAGGACATCATTAAAATATTACAAAAATAACAACTTTATTCAACAATTTTTTCTCTTCCATGTCAGTCATAGCTGCACGTTCACGAGAGTATCATGACGCATGCGTGTGGTGCTGCTGACGCAGGAACCGGCATTCTGACGTAGAACCCGGATGCGTTGTGCCTTGTTTACAAGCAGAAGAAGACGCACGTGTGCGTTGTGGTACTGTTGTGAATGCATGTCGAAGACTTACATGGAAGAGATGAAATTGTTGAATAAAGTCATTATTTTTGGTTTCTTTGTGCAAAAATATTCTCGCGGCTTTGTAACATTATGGTTAAACTGCTCTGAAAATGAATGAGTTTTACAGGTTTGGAACGACATGAGGGTGAGTAATTAATGACAGAATTTTCATTTTTGGGTGAACTATCCCTTTAAGTTCTTCATGCCTTATACACTCTTAAAAATAAAGGTTATTTATTGGCATCAATGGTTTCTCAAAGAACCTTTATTTTTTTCATTCCACAAAAGGTTATTTATAGTGCAAAATGTTCTTCACACTAAGAAAAAATGGTTCTTTTTCAGAACTGTTCACTGAAAGGTTCTTTGGGGAACCAAAACTGGTTCTTCTATGGGATCGCTGTGAAAACCCCCTTTGGAACCATTATTTTTAAGAGTGTAGTCGCATTTAACAGATTAGAGCTGGGCAATAATATAGTTTATTTTGTGACAATACAAGCAATCAAGCATTTGAGATATGTATATAATATATCACCTTACGCAAGTATACTATATGTATGCAGAGGAAGTTAGATATGCTTATATACAAATTTACTTGAAGAGCTGAGCAAAAATATAGTATATATTTTGCAGCAAATTAAAAAAGTAGTTTTAATATTTTTCATTAATATTTTTAATTAACTCCAAAATATAGTAACTTGACATTTTATGTAAAGTAAATTAGTGGTTGCACTTTATTTTACAGTACAGTGTACCTACCTGAGAAAGTACTGGTAATATAAGGTAAGTACATGGTGTAGGGTTAGGTTTAGGGGTAGGTTCAGGGTTAGTACCTAGTTATTACCTAGTTATTGTAATAACTATAATAAGCACATAGTATGTTCATGAGTAACAGGACTTTAAAATAAAGTGCTAGCACCTGATATTATACAGTAGGTCCAGCATTGGAACTCTTAAGTACAGTGTCAATTATGTTTTGGAAATTGTGAGTTTGATGAACCAAGCAGTGGAAGATGTTGTCATGATCCACAACATTAACTTTAACATGTTGCGCTGTCAGAAAACAACATGGTGGTTTTGGAGCAATTACCTGGCCGCTGCACATCATCAAACAGGCTGCACCGCAGGCACTCAAAAACTGACCATAAAAGAGGAAGAAATGAGTCAGAGGAAAGCCAATTTGTATAATCCTAATTTAGGTGATGTTGGTTTAGTGTTTCAAGAGAGATGCCAGCCTGGGCAGCACACGACAGGGGCCTGTGTCTCCTGGCCCCGTCCCAGTCACCTCGCGCACAGATAGAAAACAGAAGCCGTGTTTTTGTTGGGCAGGCTCCTGCAGCGCATAAGCAAGATGGATGTTATAGCCGTGCCTGTTTATTTGTGCAGTCTGAAGACATAAGGAAGAGCTGCTGTATACACACGGACCTCTGATTTGGACCGTCTTTACAATCAACATCTAAACAAGATTACAAATTATGAATGAGGAATGAACTGGAGAGAGAAATTGCCCAGTGCAGAGCAGAACTGCGGAAGCTAGTCTTGATTTAGATGATTATGTGAGGCCGTCTTGTTTATTCTCTTACATCATAGCTCAACTCAAAACGGCCTGGCTATGGAAGCCATCAATCGCAAGCTTTCTGTTTTGAATTTACGCTGTAGTCCTGAGCTTGATTTCTGGGCAGCAGGGTTGATGAATGCTTAATATCATACTCTGACCATTTACGGGGTGTAACGATGTTGAATTGAGAGAGCAAAGGGAATATATTTCTCTTTATGCAAAGAAAGTCCAAAACATCCAGTGCAAGACTGATGATCTGTGGCTTGGGGTGGTAAGTGTCCGTTTTCGTCTAAAAATAGTGCTGGGGTCCATTTCTCTGTTCTAAGCTTTCAAGAACTGTGACTTCCCACATTCACTACTGCACTGTTCAGGCTCTGGAGCCAAAAAGGTTGTCAAGGACAGTACGAATGAAAAAGGAAATTAAAATCATTTTGATATAGTAAGGTATGGTGGGGGTGGGGGGGTTGTATATGTTTTACAATAATGTCTGAATGACTGTACATTATCCTGCTTATTACATGGCTACTCAACAAAAATATTGATTTAAATATTGTTTAATTGATTTTACCTGTGTATTATCTCAAAGCTTCTATAATAACAAAAAGTCCATTACAATATACAGCACAATTGGCCAAGCAACAAGACATACAGTGCAATAATATTACAGTTATATTAATATTGAAGTTTTCTGAGGTCATTTTCACTACAGTCACAACTAAGACACAAGATGCAAGAGACATTCAGTGCCTGCTCACTTTTTCAGAAGCTTTGGTTCCAGAAGTATTGTTTCTATTAATTTTTCATAAAGGAACTTTTAAAAAGTCTTTGTTCAATAGTTATAAACCATAGTTTTTGAAAATCGGATAAAAAGTCAAAGTTACCCTTATAGCTTTAATGTGAAAATAAACAAAAAAAAAACAAAACAACAAAAACGAAGTATTGCAAATATTGTTTGCTAAAGAGTTCTTTTGGTGTGATTTCCTTGTTTTGCTTCTCTTATTGGTTGGGATTTCTTTGCATTCTTTAACAAAAGCATATACCATCGAATAACAGCCTCCTAGCTCACAGTAGGTCTGTCTTTATTTTGGAAGTTGTGCAAAAATCACATTCCAGAAGTAAAAACTCCATTCATTTTCTCCATAGGGAAATTTTTGATTTTCAACAATAACTTTAAAAGACAGACATGCTGTGAGTTGGTGGTTGTTAATATTGAGGTTATTAATGTCGAATTTGTGGTAAAACTTTATTACACGATACTGCACAGAAAATTCCACCAATCAGAAAGCTGCAGCTAACAAATCAAGACAAAAAAATAGGAGGAAACACCCACTCCCATGAAGCACTGCAAATTTTGTAACTTGCTATGATGTCAAAATATTAAAATATTTGTATATACATATATTTTGCAATAAACATAAAATATATTGTTTATATACATATTCAACCTCATAACCTTTAAATCAGTAGTTTTACATTAATCCATCATGTTTTTTCCCCTCGAAAATGTAATTTGCATTGTAGTTCTTTTCGACATAAAAGCCATTAAGTACACAATCTTGGAACTTTTGGTAATTTTGTCCAGTTTCCAATTTTTAAAATTTTTTTTTTGCTTTGGATTCACCTCATAGCTGTTTGGTTTAAGGCTTATAATGTTTTAACAAAGAAATACCAATGGGAAAAATGAATGGACAAAATACTTCTGGAACCAACACCGCTGAAAAAGTGGGCGGACACTTATGCACTCTATGGTGCAGGTATGACGTGAGAACCTGGAAGACTACTTCACCACTGGTTTCTTCGAGATTTTATAGTGGGATTTTTCAACTTAAAATAAAGCCTGTGGTAAACATAGCCTGTGGTAAACATAACTTAACGATGCTTTTTTTGGCGTTTTGTTCTACAACATAAACTGCTCACACCCCAAATTGTCTTGCCTAGCTACTTATTAGATACATACATTTTTAAAAATAAAGTTTTCAGTAAGGTTGTGTGTGCAGTTATAAAACCCCATAGGAAAATCTTGAAGGAACCAGCAGTCTTCCGGGCTCTGACGTCATACCTGCACCATTCTATTAGGAAATATCAGACCACGAAATGCCACAATTGACAATCAGAATCGAGTGTTTCAGAAAAAGCTGTGTTATAATAAGCGTGTAGTAAAAAAGTATAAGACTGAACTGATAGCCTACTCAGGCTTGATGGTGGTTAAGCAAGTGCTCATTGTGGAGGTTTAATAAAACAAACCATTTCACTGAACACAGCAGACAGTGCCGGAACACGTATTTGTCTTCATTTGTTGTAACATTTGGGAAAATTCTGAGTGCAGACGTGTTGAAATGCGGATGACCCTGAGGATTGACAGTGAAAGGAAATGACTTTGAGATAAATGCTGACAGTGAAGGAGCTATAAACGTAAAACATGAAAAACATTTGGAAGAAGACATGAAGCACATATGCAACTAGTTTAGCGAGGGATGTTGTCTTTCATTCTTTACAAGTCCATTGTGTATCTGCCTTCTATCAAGATCATGTCATACCTCATCCGTCTCTCTTTCTCCATGTCTAGATCAGGTCTAAACACTGAATTATGAAAAAGATGCAGTGTGGACTTACAGTGTGTGACTCCTCTTTGATGCTGGGTGTAGTGAAATTTGTTCTACATTAAGCCGGTGATAATCTGATTATGGACTGCGATCCATTAAGTCTACTGTTAAAATGCACCGTGCACTAGTTTTGAACTCGATACAGGGACGAAACTCGAGAGGCACTGTGAAACATTAAAGGCTCTTTGATGTAATATTTAACCCATCTGCACTAGAGGGGAGAGCTACATAAAATGCGCTTGGGGCCGTGGAACCGGGCGATGTGAGAAATGGGATGTGTGATTCTCTCTTGTCCGGAGTCGTGCAAAAGCATGAAACGGTAGACTGCGCTGTGACCGTTAGCTCGTCGCTCTTTTATCAGAGCAATAAAACTAAACCCTTCTTGTCTCGCCGGGGAGTGGACATCCCCTTGAAAAAAAACATAGCCTACTTTCACAAGACAGCAAAAAGGAGGAGGAGCGAGATCGCTGTCATTCCCTGCGTCAGGTAACAAATGAATGCGTTTTCTTTTCACTCTGCTCTATAGCGATGACCTGGACGGTGTTGCTTTGGTTCAAATTAAATTAACCTCGATTTTCTTGATTCTCTTGACTGTGTGATAAATCACTTAAGTATATTTTATCACATATTTTTATAAACATTTTGAGATATGCATAAAAAGCATCTCAATAATAAAATTATTTACCGATTTTTTTTTACGCAAAAGTCATCGACATCAACTCCAACCAATGGCGTAAGTTTGGGGTGGGTCTATCTTTTTGTCCAACAAATAGTCAATGGGGAGTGTAGTGCAAAATAAATAAATAAATAATAGTGTTGTCAAATCGATTAATTGCGATTAATCATATCCGAAATAAAAGTTTGTGTTTACATAATATATGTGTGTGTACTGTTTATATTTCTATGTATATATAAATAGTCCTGTCAAATGATTAATTGCAACCAAAAGAAAAGTTTTTGTTTACATAATATGTATGTATGTAGTGTACTGTGTATATTTATTATGTATATATAAATACACACACATGCATGTATGTGTTTAAGAAAATGTTATGTTTGTTAAATATATTTATATATAAAATTATATGAATATAAATATATACATGTAAATACATGTAGCCTAAATTTTTTCAAAATATATACTGTTTGTGTGTGCTTTTATATATACATAATAAATATACACAATATATACACATTATAAACAAACACTTTTATTTTGGATGCGATTAATTGTTTGACAGCACTAATAAACACACACGTGTATATGTTTAAGAAATATGTGTGTGTGTGTGTGTGTGTATTCACATTCATATATGAGTTATATTTTACATAAATATAAATATATATTGCATATTTCTTAAATATATACATGTGTGTGTGTGTGTGTATATATATATATATATATATATATATATATATATATATATATATATACACACACATGTAAACAAACTTTTATTTCAGATGCGATTAATCTGGATTAATTGATTTGACAGCACTAATAAATAAATAAATGAGTAAAAGTCATACCTTTCACAATTGAAAAATAAATGTAAAACTGCTAATGTAAAGCAAAGATCATAAAATTTTGAAAATCTAGGTGATGCTTATTTTGTACAGCTTTAATTAAAAAGTCATTAAAATGCAATTTTTACATTTAATTGAATATACCACTCCTATTATGAACATTTCTCAATTAAAATTCATTGTCATATTTTAATTTGAACTTTTGTTTAAAAATGATTTAACAGTATTTTAAAAAAAAACATTCACATAACAACTTAGAACATGCATTTTAAATGAGATTTTTAAATGATTTACATCTCTTTATCTTGGATGTTCTTTGTCATTGACCTTTGTATCACATGCCATGGTGCAAAAGATGACTTCAGTCTTTTTGGAGTAGAGCTAAAACAAACTTTGTTGTTGTGTCTAGATAAATGTTAGTCATTGCAGCAAGCTCTCTCTTTTACACACACATTCTTGAACCTCAGAATGCACACTACATTTGTACCGGACGATGTTGTAAGTGACTGGTCTCAGTGGGACTTCTGCAAGGTATTGCTATTCAGGAATGTAATACAACAAAAGAACCTTCATAATCATCCCAAACAGTCCACACACGGCTCAGACTTAGACTGGGCTTAAAGTCTTTTCCCCCTGATTTTGCCAGGAAATGTAGTGGCATGGATCCATGGTGAGACAAAACACAACCATGACATCACTCCAGCCTCAAAAATCCAAACAGTTCCCTTATTAGCATACATTCCGCACTAAGCATTGTGAATAATAACGTTTTCTGTCTCCTACAGCAGGCAATTGGGCTCTGACCACCGGCAAACAGCAGCCAAGTAAAATACCAGTAAAGAGAATGACGGTCGGAGCACCTCAATTAAATGGGTTTGCTCATGTGCAGGACTCGCCAAAAGGACTCAAGCTATAATTTGAATGAAAAAATGGTTTAATGCTGGACAAAGCCACAAAACATGGGGAAAGTACGGTGAAAACACTGTGGAGTCGGAATGGTGCCGGCTGGGTGAGAATGATTAAAAAGTTTTTAGAGTTTCTCATGTTTGGATTGCTACACTAAACATCGATGGTGTCTAACAGGACAGAAACGAAAGGTGTATGTGCGGAGAATATCGGTGGGCTCATTCAAATGCATTCAGAAGTGTGTCTGAAAAGTCCTTTCACATTATTCTTCGCACTCACAATTTCAGAACTTGAAATAGTTTTGCAATTAAAAAAAAAGTTTTCATTTGAACTTCATGTCAAACCCTTCTGACTTTCTTTTTCTGTGTTACACCAAAGATGATATTTCTAAGAATCTAAATGTTTTTCTTTTTTCGCGCAATTAAAATCAGTGAGCGCTGGAGTCTGAAACATCAAAAGACATCATAAAAGTATCATAAAGTTACTTCCAGAAGAATCAGATTCCATAAAATTACTGTAAAATTAAGCTGTTAGCTGATCAGATCTATTTGAACTGAAGATTCAGATTATGATCCATTAATGAAATAAATGTTGTAAAAAGGATCCATCGAAAAGATCTGACTTAAAGGAAGGTAGCTTTTGTGTGGCTTGAAAGGAGCTTGACAGACCCAGTTCACATTCATATACTCAAATAGTGGACAGTGTATTCCTTAAAAATTTTCCTTTTGTTTGCATTTTTAGTTTTTCATTTTTTCATGCAATTAAAATCAATGAGCCCTGAAGCTTTCAAACATGAAAAAGCAACATAAAAGTCTCTTAAAAGTACTTTTGTATGACTTGAAGTATTAAAATCACTGATCATCTTCCCTTCCAGTGAGCTGCTAACCAACCAGATCTATGTAAACCAAAGAATCAGATATTGTTTTGTTAATGAATCAGTTTGGTAAACAGGATCAAGTGATTCAAAGATCTGACTGAGCTTCTGTGTAGCCATTTAGTCATTTTTGTCATTTCAAGTGTTAAAAAGTTTTTTAAAAGTGGACATTTTTTTAAAAAAGTACTCCATATGACTCAAAGCACTATATTCACCTCAGTGAGCTGTTAACCAAAACTATTTGAACTGAAGAATCAGATCCTGATTCAGTAATTAATTTTGTGAACACAATCAAGTGATTCATTGAAAAGATCTGATTGATCTGATCTGATTGAGCCAGGATATTCCTTAAAAATTCTCCAAAAGAAAGTTATTCTGGTTTGAAACAACGTGATGGTGAGTAAAAATGACAGAATTCTCCATTTTTTTTGGTAAACTAACCCTTTAATTCTTTCTGGATCAAGTTTGACACTTAATGTTAAAGCTGAAGTATACTACACAGTGATGGAGAGCTTGTTATTCATAGCACTCAGGGGTATCCAACTGGTTCTCTAAGGCCCCAGAATTAACAAATTAACTTGCCGTGTGACATCCACAGCACAACTGAGCTATGACTGATGGTGATTATTTATCATTTATGGACCTGCTGAAGGAACAACATCACTAATACCACCCCTGAGTCCACTCTGGGCTTGATGAAGACCTAGCTCCCCGATATTAGAGACTAAGACCTCAGGGCCTACGCAGTAACTGGACCCTTTCCTGCCTGCTGGGTCATTAATGACAGTCCCATAGCACCTGTATACAGCACAGCGCTCCTGTGGGCCTAGTGGTTATTTATGTGGCTTACAGGACCCTGTCGCATTACTTCAGCCCTGTGGGTAGATTGAGGCCAAAGGTAGAATTTTAAATCTTTTGCTGCTCGAGGACCAGCAGCGTTCTCAGTCAAACTTAATCTTAGCCAGTCAAAGAGCAAAAGTAGAACGTCACAGATCAGCGACACCTTTAAGGCATGGATTTCACCGGAAAGGTTTTTAAAGAATGTATCAGTGTTATGTGGTGAAACATAATCTCAATGTTACAAGAAAGTGCTTTTGTGACTCCCTGGTCAAACAATATTAATATATTCATATAATAATTACAAAAAGGAAATCAGATTAAATGAAATGTAATAAAAAAAAAAACATCAGTAACATTAGCAGGGATCCACCTAGAATCAAGAGTGGTGTAGCAAAGCCTAGTAAGCTGTCTACAAAGACAGCATCTTTGGGCACAACAAAATAACTAATAGCTCTATTTCTCAAAAATACTGCACTTGTCTGTGATTGCCCAAAATATTCTCTTTATATGTTCTTAACTGACACTGAATGTGCCCAAAAATGGTGTCTACAAATAGGCAGCTTAGTAGGTTTTGACACACAGCCGAAATGTAGGTATTTCCCACTCTTATCCAGAAGATGTCAGTGAATCTTCATGGAAGCTATCCTAAACTTAAGGCCAGCAGGGTACTCTTTGTTTTTTAAAGACAGTGCAATGCGATCCGACTTCATTATCATAATAACTTCTCTGCAGTAATTAGGCCTACTGCTTTGTCGACGCCAGAAGTTCTTTAGAATCTAGCCTATTTTAAATCAGTAAACACGTGACATGAAAAAAAGTCGCTACGTAAAATAAATCATTTACAAAAAGCAGTGTTTGAATGTCTGCTGTCATATTTGGGATTACAACAATTCAGAAAAATAAGAGTTGTAAAATCATTGGCATAATTATGAACGTATCGTATATATTATATAATATAGGCTACACTTTCATTTAATTGTGATTTCAGAGTTTTAACTATTATTGTCCTAAATAAATAACAGATACGGCTGTTTTAGTATATGTGTAAATAAAATAAGTTGGATTTCGTTAAATCTTTTTCATTTCATTCCATTTTTCTTTTAATAATAGGTTAGTAATTAGTTTATATTGTCAGCATTAATGTGTGATGTAAATATTATTCTACATACACTTCATTTTCATTCAAATACTAAATAAGTATTTGTGTAGCATATGGTATTGAATTATTCCTTAACTTGTTGTCTGTGAGATGAGTGAATTTTTATGAAAGCGTTTGCGGATGCAAGTGACATTTAATAAACGGTAGCCTGTATAACATTTTACATTTCACATTTTTCACTATGCGCATCTGTGCATCAAACCAATTAAATAGCCTACAGGAAATACAAATTTACAAAATATAGCCCATGTTTTAATTTCACTTAATTTCAGAAAAGTTTTTCTGTGGATATTATTCAGTTCAGCGCGCCCACCTAAAACAAACATTCCATAAATATTCTAAATAAATGATTTTTATTAGTATTTATTTTATTTTGCATTTGATTTTGTCGTATATTTTGGTTTCTTTTTTGTAAAGTTTTATGTATTCTAAAGAACTGTATTGTGCCATGCGCTTTAAATCACATTTCCGTGTCCTACACATGTCGCCTAATAAACGCTGCATCGTCGTGTTTCTGTCTCCCTGTCGGAACAGAAATATAGGGGTTATGTGACAGGGAAGTGGTTCTTTGTGGTTTGGAGGCCGCGCGGCTCGTCATGTCACCGCCACACACTGAGCGCGCGCCGCATGTGGCACAACTCTATTGCAAACGCAGAGGAGACAGCGCGAGGGTATCTGCGTCTGTAAAGAGAATATTGAATTTCTATAAACATGATTGAGCTTAGTTGAAATTTCCCTCGGAAAAGAATGTAAAACATCCGATTAATAAACCGGGTTTAATAAAAACACACGACTGTTAAACACACTTCAATCCAAAATAAAGCAAATAGGCTAAATATGCAAAAATTAGCCAATATAAATTTGCATTTCTAAACAAATGTAAGAAAAAAAATGTATTATATTATTTATATTAAATTACCTGTCCATTTTTTAAGTAGCTAATAAGAACAGAACTGTTCAACATTAGTTTTATATGCCTGCATGTTGTTTGTGCCGATTACAGGACATAGTGTTGCAACACATTTTGTTTAAACGTTCTGAACGTGTTTTTTTTTTCGTTATGTGTCTCGTTAATGTAACATTCCTATATTCGTCTGTTACAAATTCAAGTTGTTTAGAAATCTATAATTTATTCCCAAACTGTGTAAATTAATGTCAAGTACAAAGTGTTGTCGTTTATTCCAATACCAGTATTAACACTAATAGAAAGCACTGACATTTTAAAATTTTGTGCATAAATTTTGTGTAGTAATCAAATTTAAATTCAACTTAAAATGTTTGTGCGTTTAGCTCAAATATAGTTACAAATGTAGGTCTAAACATTGCATAAATGTGAAAGTACAACCAATTCCCATCTGCTCCCATGTTCTTTCCTTCTTTTTTTAATCATGTAATGAGTGAAACACTTATGTGAATGTTAAATATAAAATTACCAGCTCTGTCATTTAGCAAATCAAAGTAATGCAAAACAGTGGATTTTTATTTTTATACTCTCATCCCTCAGTTTTTTTTTTTTTTTTACATTGTAAATCCTTTGTATTAATCTATATCCTATACAGTCTTCCAAATTTTACTGTCAGCTCAGAAAGGTGGTGGTCATTTATTGTAGTGATTTTAGATCAGCTAATGAAGTTAGAACACTCCCAGTGTTCCAACACTCCGCAGTCTCCTTTATAAATAAGTAAACACACTAATCCCTGCATATGCAGTTTAGGTTTTTGCAAACAAGATATTTAACCTTATCTATAAATCTGACTAAATGCATCAGTATTAAACTTCCTATCCATGTTTTTTTTTTAGTGAATTCTTGTTTTAATTGAGGTGCAGGAGGAGCTCTCACCTGCCACTCGACCCGGAAGAGACGGACTAATGCTCATATTTAATGATTTTCACAGAACTCCTGAAGCATGACAGCCGGCCTAAAAATCTGCCCTCACTTCCACCACAAACCAAATCAATCAAAAAGGATATTAAAGGCTATGCGTCCCAGTCCTCGTGTTTGTATAAGCTTGATTTTCACAACTGGAAAGTGATAGCCATCTGCTCAAGCAGGCTGGAGGGATATCGAGTGCAAGCAGGTAACTGACAGCTATTAAAACCTCAGTCTGCTTCGTGACTACACCAGTCACACTCATGATTAAAAGAAGAACTGGACAGGGAAGGGAGGTGAAAAGGCTTTAGTCAGCACAGGCGCCTCAACCGCACAAAAGAAAGGCCTGACAAAAGGAGCGGCGTGATGGAGATTGACAGGTGTCTGTCGCAGCACTGGAGTTTCAGGTTCGACTGATTTGTGGCCCTTAAAAATCCCCAATCATCAAAAGGTAAGGATGACCTCGCGTTGACACGTGACCCCATCAACGGCTCTGTCTAAGCCACATCTGTCATTTGCACAATGCTGACTCCTATTTTCATCACGTGTAAAGCTTAAAATTACAGGAAAGAGGGGAAGCTTCCCATGTCAAGTTCAATTACACAAAGTCTTTCCCATGCCAGTCCATTGTTTATTTTAAACAACAAAAAAAAAGAGATGATTTTAACAACCCTGTTTTTGGTTTCTGTCCTTGTGTCATTTACTAGAAATATGTGACTTTGTGTACAGCAATTTTTCCAATATATTCAAATGATAATATTTATTTGAATATATATTTTATAATATTATATAGTAAAATGTTACAAGCTGAAGCGACATGAGCTTATTCATAACATCTGTGTAACATTTGGCGCTTGTAGAAACATATCCAGATGCCACTGTAATTACTCTCACTTGTACTTTCTTTAAGTTGAGGCACTAAAAACTTCACCATAATGTTGACCAAACAGCTTTAAGTGTTAAGTTTCTTTCGTCTCTCGATGACATCACTAACAAGCATCAAACTGCCTCTTGAATTTGCTTGCGGAGCAAAATAAATGCTGTGTTGGCGAATTTACACCTTGAGTCTCATTCAAAGTAAATGAAAGGTAAGGAAAATACACACTCTTCAGAAAACTGTTTCACTGTTTTGACCAAACCAGTGGTAATGCCTGGAAAAAAGGGATGGCTTTATAATGAAGCCCCAGTGAAACGGAGAGTGACAGAGCGCTTGGTTTGATATGGCTCTCTGGCTTTGCAGCTCTTCACCAGAACCAGAACTTCCCCATCTGTGCAACACCTAGTGAACCCAGACGGAAGCTACTGAGGTGGAAAATACAGGAGAGGACCTGACAAGATAAAGATATCAGGAGCAGACAAGGGCAAAGTAACATATTGATGGAGCGGGCCTCAGTTGGCTGACACCAGATACTTGCTATTTAAAAACAATGGTTTCGCTTGCTCATGGATTTGCTGCTGCCACTGTCGTTCTCTTTCTCTTTCTCTCTAGCTTGCTCTGTCTAAGTCTGGAGCTCCATCCCCCCTTGCTGTGTAAAGCTGCGACCCCCTTTTACAGTGTGTCAAACAGACAAATACTGTCAACCCTATAACCACTTTTGTGGCCTCCTTCAGGTCCCTTTCCCAGCTTTGTGAATAAACTCTCGGGCTAATGGAATTTCAGGCTGCACCAGATTATAAGAACACAATAGAATATTTGTTTGTCCAATTCACTTTAAGTACTAAGATTCAGTGGAGCATGAAACACGCAGAACCCTAGATAACTCCCTCTGGCTGTGCGCCACATTTTTTTTTTTCACGCGGTGATAGTGCAGGACAAAACAGCTAGTAGTATGTGTTCCTATTTAAACTGAGGCCTACTGAACAGCTGAGGAAGATTTAACATGCTAAAGGTGCAGTCATATTAACAAAATATCTGTGAAATATTGCTGGAACAAAAAGACAATGGAACAAAAAGCTCCATTGTCTATTGTCAGTAGCGATGTACACCAAACAGCTTTTTGTTGGTCAACATAGAATATTCGACCAACAAACCACAAAAAAATCTGCATGTGAAAATCCATCCCTGACACAAAATTCCTAATTGCATGGATTCCTACATAAATGACCAAATTTCACCTGCAAAAATTTGGTAGAAATAACCGCACCTAAATGCCAACGTTATACAATGTGACCATTCAACCCCATCTCATGATAAAACGTAACTATTTTACAAAATGCCAATTTCATAAAAATTCGTACAATGTAATTTGGAGGGAAACATACAATTTTTTATGGAAAAAAAATGTAAGCGTGAAGGTCTAGCTCTAAATCTAACTGCCAGTTGAACATAAGCAGATCGTGCGAAAACCTAAAAATGACATTGTACGAATCAGCCACCAATTCGACAAATCGTAAAATACCTACAAATTACCGTAATTACCGTGTGTTGAACCATCTTCTAACTTGAGTTCGTCTAACTTCAAAACTGATTATTGAAGTGAACTCCACTGAACAAGCGTGGAATCCCTCTCATCTGTCACTCAACTTCGAGGCTCCGCCCCCGGGTGTCTGCGACTGGCTCCCCTGTCAGGGCAGCCTGGGTCTGATGGATGTTGGGGTCAGTGGTTCAGCTGTGGGGTTCAAGCCTGCAGGCTTGCAGCCTCTCCCTCTCTGCTGCCAGATCAAAACAAGAGGCAGTAACCCAAGCACAGCACTCAGCTGAGAAAACTCATAACTCTGGCCCTCTCAGCCCCCTCCTGCCCTCACCTCACCAACACCCAGCGTTAACACTTTCATTCCTCACCCCGCCCTCAAATAGCACCAACTCACAGGCCCACATACATCAAAAGGTAAGAGCGCACCATGGTATGGCACATTAACCTCTTGCTGAAGCTCCATTATTAGGCTCATCACTTTCTGTCGTTGGTAAATAATGGCTCTTGTGATGCCTAGTGGCTGTTTCTTTAGGCTAAGCACTGGTTGTTTCTTAACCCAGTAGGGGTGTACTGGTTATGCTAGCTTTTGGGGAAATGTGACCAGGTAGACAATGTGAAGACATAGTTCCCCCAAAAATGAAAATTCTGTCATTATTTACTCACCCATGAAATGTTCCAAATCTGTATGACTTTCTTATGCGCAACACAAAATGAGATAATTTAATGAATATACAGTTAGGTAAATTCAGTACAAATGCAATACATTGTGACTCACTACTTAATAAAGCACCCAAGAGCTGTGTTGGGGGTAACACATTACAAATAATGTGAGTTACATAATCAGATTACTTTTTTCAAATAACTAGTAAAGTAATGCATTAATTTTTAATTTACAAGAAAATATCAGAGTTACTTTTTCGTACTTTGTTTTCCCATTTATTGACTGACAGCTCTCCTGTTCCCAGTGTTGAGAGAAATTGTAAGTACAGAGGTGTTGTGTATTCTGTGTAAACATTCAATCCAGAATGGTTTGAGCTGCGCCCTCTACTGTACAGACGTGAATTTACATTGTTTTCAGCCTGAGGCTTATTCATTTCACTACGTTTGCCAAAATAGAACTTTTTTATGTTTAAAACAAACAAGTAAGCCCAGCCCAGATTTTAAAAGTAACGCAAAAGTAACGCAATGCATTACTTTCATAAAAGTAACTAAGTAACATAATTAGATACTTTTTTAGGCAGTAAGTATCACAATAGGACTACTGTAAATGCATACTTTGAAAAGTAACCTTCCCCAACACTACCCAAGAGTATTGGTAAAAAGTACCAGTAATTTACTGTGCACCAACATAATAGGTGCATTCTGCCACCTACTGGACTGGAGTGTGAAATACAAGACTGCGCACAGGCGAGCAGTTGACACTTTTCACATTTTTACGGTTCTCAGAAGTGTAAGTCATCATAGTTCGGTATTCAAAATTCTATAGTGGACAACAAATATAATTTTTGCATTTCTATTTGTTTCCGTAGCAAAAGAAAAAACCACAATAGCATTTCTATAAGAAATATCGAGAGATTATGAATTTGCTGTCACTCCCTTGGCCATTCTTTTAGAAACACTCATGCAGTATTAACTAGTTTTCTGTAATTTAATGCCAAGGTAATATAGTGTATAGTGTTCATTCAAATTTTTCACATTTTTAAAAGATTTATAGTGTGGAAATGCAAAATCACAGTCTGTGAAAAATATCATTGGTGGTCACCATGATGTAACTGTTGAAATTACTTCAATATTGGATTGTTTTCCACCAAAACCTATCGGAATGCAAAAATGATCAGCATATACATACAGTATATATACAATGGGGAAGTTGTGGCCTAATGGTTAGAGAGTTGGACTTGTAACCCCAAGGTTGTGGGTTTGAGTCTCAGGTCTAGCAGGAATTGTAGGTGGGGGGAATGAATATCCAGCACTTGAGCAAGGCACTGAACCCCCAACTGCTCTGGGGGTGTGTGTGCGTGTTCACTGCTGTGTGTGTGCACTTTGGATTGGATAAATGCAGAGCACTAATTCCGAGTATGGGTTATACTGGCCATATATATATATATATAGACTGAAGGTCCTTTCCCTATTGCTTATTGTCTCTCACCAAAAACTACTGTCTAATTAGACAAAAATGGCCAAAAATATAAAAAAGAAAGAAACATACACTTGATTGGTATGCTATAAAGAAACTGAGCTCAGCTGGCAAAGGTGAGGCATAGAAATGGAGTAAAGCTCACAATCACAGGGAGAGTTTGACACCTTGTAGAAGTTTCCGACCACTACAGTTTTGAGCATTACTGTCACCCCTGACCTTGCCAAGAGAGAAGGTGGAAATGGCAGCAATCAGGCCCCATTTTCCTCAAAGCACGAAGCTGAAGGCTGGACACATCCCAGAGACACTCTTCTCCATTAGGACTGAAAACACAAGCTGTATCTACCCTCTGACAGATGGAGACAAGGCAGCCGGGCCCACAGCAATGTTGCCAAAATTGTGCCGGGATTGCCTAACAATTAAGATATCAAAAGAGATCACTCTAGCTTACTGACAGCTGTTTCAATTGTTTGCACCTGTTTCTCTTGTGTTACACATGTGTCTGGAGTGGATTATGTTGACTTGTGCTGGCCACATTTCACCTTTCCACAAGTGATTTACCCTGAACCATCTTCTCAACCCTGCCCACTGATGGGAATCTAAGGAGAATGCGCCACAGCTAACTGCGGCATTAGTCTATTCTCTACACTGACAATTGCCGTTCCATGAGAGCGTGACAATGTTTACATTAGTTGTTGTGGCCTTTAAATAGACGCTCTATTTTGTTGGAGCAACCTGCTCCTGTTGTCACAGTCGAGAAGCAATTCATAGGTATCACTTGCAGTGTGGCACGCATTGTCATCCGCAGGAAATGCTTCTGGGCTTGTGACCATTTCGGTTAGCCGAACTGACCATTGGTCAGAGGAGCCGTTTCACACCCTTTTCGACAGTCTGTTTCCTCTTTGCTGGGAAACGACAGAAATTCCATTGGATCCAGCGGAGTGCATGTCTCTTAATGGAGAAAGAGAGAGCTCTATATGTAAAGAGAATAGGAGAGGGGGTTGTCGAATCCCAGGGGTCTTTTTTTACATTTGTGATTGACTTTTCAGCACACTTGCAGAGGATCTTGATAAGCCTGTGAAAGCTGAACTCTCAGACAAGGCTGGAGAGATAAAAAGACTCATTGTCCTACTGGCTGCCGGTGCCCAATCCTACTGGAAGCCAGTCTAGTTCCTGGGTAGATGGGGAAGAAACAAAGTAGAGCTAATAGACCAATCCAAAGCCCAGCACAACAAACCTGTTATTCTCTCTTTTTCCTTCTCACTGAG
>JAFVLL020032451.1:0-14739 GCA_021397915.2 Tor tambroides | reverse complement strand
TCGACGCTGATTGGACTATATTTCCAGAGGCAGAACAAACAGTATAGAAGAGTGAAAGCTAGCGTAACATTGTGATTGAATGTGAAAGAAAAAAATCTCTCCCTTTCGCACTTTGGTGGTGCATCGCCCGATCGCCCTAATGGAGAAACCGCCCCTGCTGCTGCCTACATAAAGAATTGCCTTTGTAAAGACAATAAAGTTAACCTACCTACCTAATTTGCAATCTGCTCTTATGACTAAAACATACCTGTGGGAACTTTTTCGCAAGATGCAAAATACTTACCGTGATTTACGTTTCGACATATTCCATGTGAAATGTCAACTGAGTGGCGCTAAAAGAGTGTTCGTTTTTTTCCTTGGAACAGATAAACGTACATATAGTTTGTTTTATGTGACGTTGGTTTTGTAGGTTTCACCGCAGTTCTGGCTTGAAATGTCTGTTGAGTGGTGCTGTAAATCTAATGCTCCGTGACGTTTTAAAATAATGTATCATCTGCACTACACCTAAATCTACCTGATAGTATGAACAAAAGCAAATGTGACGTAAAAATGTAATTGTAAGCATGCTGTTTTAGCTTGTTTTTCGATCTCTAATCTTTCAGCTTTTTCATCGTGAGTCATGTTTTTGACGGGATTCATACAGAAGGACTCTGCATCGTAAGTCCCATTACATGCCCCTGAGCTACTAAACAAGCTTGCTACGTCCAGAAAGCGAAACATATGGAGCTGTAATCATAACTGTGTATGAAAACAATTACAAGTGCTCAATGTTTTACCACCTCTAGTGTTCATTTCTGTTGGAAACTGCGTTTTCGTCATGAGTTCAGGCAGATAATTTGTAAATATTCTTTTAGACTTTCATTAGAGAAATGTCATATCTCAGTTAAAATGTCAATATTTGACAAAATTATTGCTCTTAAATTATTAATTTAATATAATGTAATAATATGTAATATAATAATTTTATACACACACATAGTCCTTTAGAAATCATTTAATAACATAATTATAATTTATAGAACTTATATACATATTATAATAATTTATTTATAATAATGTACATTTATATTTATTTATAATAATTTAATAAAATAATTTATATATTTAAAATATAAATAATTATAGATATGTATATAACTCTTTATATTTAAAATATAACTATAAATGTAATATAATTTTAAAATGAAAACAATGGAAATTAAATGCCTACTAAACAAAGATTACATAATGCAGTCATGGCATCTGTCTATCCATCCATCCATCCATATATATGTATGCAATTACTTAGATTACATGTAACCATTAACCAACATCAGAGAACCATGAACATGCAAATCTGTTGTTAAATTACTAAAATAATAACTTAAATTCTCAGGGGGTATTTCAAGTAAGGGGGGGTTCGGCTGACAAAACTGTTTGGGAACCTCTGGCCCAAACTGGAGTGTGTGTTTGTGGACATAATGGTGCATGTGTGGATTCTGATCATCTGTCTTTACATGTGTTTATGTAAGCGTACACATGTGTGTCATAAGTGCTGTCTGTGCATATTGGACTCCGCAGTTAGTGGCGCCTTCCGATATGACAGCAGAGCCCCGCAGCGGGGAGTCCTCATCACATGCACTTAGAGAGACAGAGAGAGAGCGAGCAGCCTGTAGAGTAAACTGAGCTTAGCTCTGGCACCAGCCATGTGTAGAGGCCAGAGCAGGATGATCAGTCTGTGTTTAGCATGGCTTAGCTCTGGCAGCGATGGAGCTGAGGGGGTGGGCAGAGGAGTATGGCAGTATATTGATTTAGTCTCATCTGTACTGCGTGTTGTAGCCAGATGTTCAGAGAACAGATTGTAGCATCAGATGCAGATTCAGCTTAGCATGGCCTGATATGGCCTGATCTCTTTCATTTAGCAGGACTTGACTGCTTCAAAAAAAATATTGCAGAACATGTTTTGATTAGGATGTTATTAACATTCTTGGGTCATATGCATCAGCGCTGTGTTACAGGAAGAAAACTTAGGGCGTACTAAAAATGCTATTAAGTACTACATTTCAAGCTTGATACTGCAATGTATCATTATATTTATGCATTTGGCAGATACTTTTATCCAACTTACATTATTGTTCAAAAGTTTGGTTTTTTAAGCAGATGTTTTAATGCTTTTCATGCTTACCAAAGTTTCATTTACTTGATCAAAAATAAAGCAAATACTAATGTTGTAAAATATTATTAAAATAATTGTTTTCTGTTTTAATATATTATAAAATATATATTTTTTTTCATAATGCTTTATGAAGCCTACTTTAAAATTACAATTTTTATTGAATTGGGACATTATTTTATAGCATAAAAATCTGAAAAAATGACCATAATAGATTTTATTTTTCACTTTATTTTTGTTTATTCTCATTAATGTAATACAGTAATTTTGCTGTTTTGCAAAAAAAAAAAAAAAAAAATAGTATATGAATATGAATTTTAAATTTAAATTTTAAATTTGTTACAATCATTTAATTAGAGGTGAATAAACGCTTAAAAATACATATTCCAATTAGAATTCATAATTGTTCTGGGCTTAATATTCTTTTAAACATTTTTTTCTTCCTCTTCTTATTTAATTTAATTTAATTTTTTTAGAAGTACAACCTGTAAAAGTTCTTTTTGAAAGAAGTCTCTTGTGCACACTGCATTTAATTGATCAAAAATACAGCAAAAAATGTAATTTTGTGAAATATTTTTGCAATTTAAAATAACAGTTTTCTATTTAAATATATTTTAAAATGTCATTTATTCCTGTGATGCAAAGCTGAATTTTCAGCATCATTATTCCAGTCTTCAGTGTCACATGATCCTTCAGAAATCATTCTAATATGCTGATTTGCTGCTTAAAAAACATTTATTATTATCAACGTTGAAAACATTTTTTTCTGATTAATACTTTGTGGAAACCATGATTCTTTGGTGAATAGAAAGTGCAAAAGTATAATAATTCAATAGATCCTTGCTGAATAAAAGTTTTATTTCATGGAAATAACTAATAATAATTATTAATAATTAATTATTAATAAAAACTGTTTAGCATTTAATTCCTTTTATATAAATTAATCCAGTCATGTTTATTTGTATAGTTCTTTTTATAGAACATACAGCATCATTTCAGAGCACAATTAGGGTGTTTTTCATATTTTTTAATAATTTCTCATCCATTGCTATTCACATTTGTTTATATTTATATATTCTTACTGTGTTTTTTATTTGTTTTACTGTGAAAAAGCAATTTTTTTTTCTGTTGGTACAGTTTCTAAGCAGATTCCCCAACTTTGGAAAGCTCCTTGATCATAGAAATTTCTAAAAACAATGATGAGAGTTTTATTGTACCAAAATGCCAAATGTTTCCATTGTGTCTTCAGCCAGCACACCTGCACTGAGTCTCATTGGTAAATATGACTTCCACACACACACAAATGGACAGAATGTGCTTTCTGTGTCAGGCCTCAGTAAATGTCTGTTCCCCTCACAAATAGACAGATCCCCTGAGAAACCACTGCCTCTCTTTCATTCTATCTGTTTTTCACTCTTCTAACCTGCGTGATGACCTACAGGTGCGCTCTCTGGGCCTCATATACAGACTCCATACCTTCAACCCGGACATCTGTGCGCTGACAACAATGCTCCTTTTCCTTCACCCCGCTCCCCCGCTCTGTGTTCCTCGTTCTGTGTGTGTTGCTGTCTGGGTGCTGAGAGGCCCCATTGTGAGCGCTTGCTCCCCAGGCGCCCGTTCTGCTGCTGCAGGCCAGCGCTCTTTGCAGTCATCCCCCCAGCGATCAGGTTCCCCCCAGTCCCCTGAGCATCCTGCCATGGCGGTCACAGCCCAATAATCCTGCCATCTAAAGTGGCTACATGGCGGTCTGTCAGTGGCCAGGCCAGATGGCTGTGTGCGGTTTAAAGCGTCCAGGCTTCTTTGTTGACCGAAGGGAATGATAGAGTTTCAGCTGACCAGATGTTTGACAGTGACCTGAACGTTGACTGGAGATACCATGCTTTACTTTTTACAATTTCACAAGTTATTGGGTTTACAAAAACAGTTATTTTTAAGTTTTTATAAGTCATTTAAATCAGAAATATTTTATTAAGTAATATAAAAAAATAGATATTGCATAAAGACAATGAAGCCTACTTTATGATTTTTATTGCATTGGGACTTAATACAAATTTTATTTTTATAGTGCCTTTCAAGAACCCAAGGATGCTTTACAAAATAATACAAGCAATTGGCAAACAAACTACACCAGACAATCAGAGGGGACATTCAAACAAACAAGTGTTAACAACAAAGAACTACAGAATTAACAACAAGAGGTCATGCAGTCATATGATGAACATCAGTTATGTCAAGAAGGTGGTCATGTGCCATACAGACAGAAGTTGGGAAATTGAGAAGCAGAAAGGTAAATGAGTTATTTAGAGAACAAAGTGAATAGATGAGTTTTAAGTTGAGACTTAAAGGTCTGGAGAGAGGAGGCAGCACAAATATTATGGTGCAGCTTATTCCATATCTTAGGGCCTATAATACATATAGCCCTACCACCCACCGTAGAGAGTTTATACTTGGGCACAACAAGCAAGTTATCATTGCTAGATCTGAGAGTCCGTGCAGGAACATATAGTTGCACTAACTCGACTAGGTACTGAGGTGCGAGGCCGTGATGGGCCTTATAAAATAAAACTAAGAGTTTGAACTGAATACGTTTGGAAGCCAGTGAAGTTGGTGAAGGATTTTTTGTTACATGCAATGGCTCAAGCAGCAGAGTTTTGTACCATTTGGAGGCGATTAATAACTTTGGCAGGCAAGCTGCTAAGGAGTTACAGTAATCCAATCTGGAGGTTATAAAAGCATGGATAATAGTTTCAGCATCTCCAAAATTAAGCGAGGGACGTATACGAACAATATTACGCAATTGGTAAAAGCGTGATTTTTTTATTTTTTATTTTTGGAAAACCATTCGTTTGCTGCCTCAGAGAACCCAGAACGGGACCACAAAGAAAAAATAACCACAAAATCAAAAAATATTTTTTTTCCAATCGCCAAAGAACGATTGAACTTACTGTGAACCTAATTTAAAGACTGTGACTCATTAAAGCCATCTGTTGTAATAGATCACTAGAAAGGCAAGAAAGGATGTCCCATGTGCTTAATAGCAGTAAGTAGCCTAAAGTAAAGTACCCTAAAGTTTGCACACCAAACAATTCTACTGAACTGTGATCAGTTTTCATGTACAGTACATGTTTTGTTGTATTTACGTTGTTTTTTGTAAGATCTGTACCTAGTATACCGCATTGTGTTTTTCCTCTGCGTACAGGGAAAGAAAAAGAAAAATTGCACAAGATCCGCAGAGATTGTGGCTCCATCCCAGAATGCGACAGTAAAACCGCAGGGACTGGTAGGATGATGCCCGATTAACTGCAGCAGAGAGGGAGCATCATCCAATTTTCTGCCTCACTGCCAGAGTGAAGCAAAACCGTGTGTTGATACAATGACCTGAGCTAACCTCTTTATTAGACAATCCTGATTGAAAACATCTGAATTCAGGTTTAAAGACATGCTTAGAGAGGGGCTCGCTCTTCCTTACTTGGGCACAGCCAATGGATCAACAAAATCCACTTAAACTGTTTTTCTGAAATATGATTGCTAAAATATGCATCAATAGAAAACCCAATAGTTAAGTGTATATGTCACAAAGCTGCTTTATTATTAACCGATGTGATTTGAATAGAAATATAATTGACTGACTGTGTTCATGGATCACATGCAGGTCTGCCTCATTAAACCACTGCGTGGTGAGCTCACCATTTAAAGTGCTGTCATATATATGGCATGAAAGCATAAAAATAGTATAATACTCACTTTTGCAGTTTCATAAATCTTGTGTTGACGTCTGACTCATTTTGTATCTAAATCACCTCGGGAGAAAGCAGATTAATCATCCAGGTTTGCAAAAAAGTATGCAAAGGTATCCATATTATATTTGTAACGGTAATACTGTAAAATATTATTACCATTTTGTATTGGCATATATTTTAAAATGTAATTTATTCCTTTGATGTAAAGCTGAATTGTCAGCATCATTACTCCAGTCTTTAGTGTCACACTTTCAGAAATCACTCTAATATGCTGATCTGCTGCTCAAGAAACGTTTATTATTATTATCAAAAAGAAAGAAAGAAAGAAATGTTTCTTGAGCAGCAAATCAGCATATATGAATTCTGAAGGATCATGCGAATTCTGATGGAGTAATGATGCTGACAATTCAGCTTTGCATCACAGGAATAAATTACATTTTAATATATATATATATATTCAAATAGAAATCAGTCCTTTTAAATTGTAATAATATTTCACAATATTATTGTTTTTACTGCATTTTAATCAAATAAATGCAGTGTGCACAAGATAATTCTTTCAAAAACAAGTATATATATATATATATATATATATATATATATATATATATATATATATATATACTTTTTGATTTTTTTTACTAGTGGGTACAGGACACTATAGTTCATTTATGTAAGTGAGGATAGCAAAATAAATTCTGACATAGTAAAATCTGACATTATCAAGATACATTTGTTCTGACACAGTTTAACCTGAGATATAATATATAATAATTTACCTAAGCTTACCCTACTGGGTTAAAGTACATGAAAATGTTAGTCCTATGATAATAGTATTTTCTTATTCAGGTCATGTGAAAAATGGCTGCAAAATGACTCTGGTTCTGGTTAATGTTGTGGGTTGATTCTCCGTGACTTTGATCAGTGCACCTGCCAACCTCCATGCTTAACGAAAACAGAGGCATCAGTGCCTCAATGACAACTTCAAATTGATAAGACATGGTCTAAACTGTCAAAACTGTATTAACCAAAAGATGGGAATGTGATTGCAGTTTGGGTGCTTTCTGTACGCTAAATGTTTTCTTACTCGTCTTCTGTCCATCTCTCCTCTTCATTTCTCTGCATCAGTGACTGCTGACATTAACTATAAAGTACAAAATCCAAACAAAACAAATGTACACCAGGCAAACTGACCTATAGTCACTGTGGTTTCAACAACTATGAATCGTAAAGATTTTGGTCTTCACCCTTTTCCCCCCACCTTGAGTAGAAAAATGAAAACTGCATGCATGACCGTTTTCTATAAACATAAATGAAAGTTCATGCTGAGGAAAGCCAGACATGCGCTCTGGATATTCACAAGACGCACTTCAGATATTGCTGCTCAGCATATTTCATTATAAACACAGTATGACTCAAGAATGAGCTCGACTCCACATGTTTATTTTTCAAAATGCAACTAAATGCTGACCTGATATCATGATTTGTAGCTTAAAAATGCAAACAAATGCCCTGATAACGATTAATGAAATTAAAATGCGCGAAGATAAATTTAGACATTGTGATGGATGCTTGATTGACACGTCTCTCTTCACCGCCTATTATGCAAACACACAGATGCTCCACATTCTACATGCTTTACTAAAGTTGGCGCAAAATGCAATAGAAATGTGAATGCGAGGGATCGATAAACTCCCTAATAATCCACCCAGTCACAAAAACGTCAGTCAAAGGGAAACACTCCGTGCCTGCTCTCACTCGAAATGAATTTATATGCTAACGTGCGTTTAAAAACACAGTGGGTTTTGGGAACACAGTGTTTGCTCCATTGTCTAGGGAAAACCCCCAAGAAAATGAACTTTTCTTAAGGCGGATTAATGCGTCTCCACCCGCCGAGCGGACCGCCCCGGGGTTAGCAATGCTAATTGTTAAATGTCTCAAATATTAAAGCAACATCTACAAAGTTGAGTAAAATGCCATTTCCTCTCAGCTTTTAATTTTATTTTTTTCGACTAGAGTATAGAAATACACTGTCCTACACAGCATTAGTTTTATGGCACCAAATTACACGGTTTATTTGCCCTGGCATCTGTAAATATGCGTCAAATAGGCCATTATATTATATTATATTATATTATATTATATTATATTATATTATATTATATTATAAGTTTACCAAATTAAATGCTCTTTTTTTCTGAATCAGTCCATTCTCTCTTTTTTAGCAAAAACGCTAAAAAAAAAACGCTAAAAAAATGCAAATGTACGTTTCTTGTGTTTTTTGTGTTTTCGTGGGGGTGATAATGATGCGACCACCTCTCCTGATATTAATGAGCCATTATCATGCAGGCAGATAACATTGTGTGTCTCTCTGCATGAGTCCAAATGTCATGCATACCATTCATTAGCAAAACTAACATTGTCTAAACAGGATTATTTAAGCCTGATAGTCATGCTGGACTTTTCTGACACATGTGAGATAAGTGTATTGGATATGTTTGCCGTATAAACTTCAACATGTGATTATTGATACACTTATGTATTCAATGCAGTAGCACTAAAAATGTGTTGCCTTTATTTTGTCTTAATGTTGAATATATTAAGCATATATTGCGTTGTCCTGGTCACGTAGTCAGGCCTACAAGAAATGTTGCTTACAATGAATTTCAATATTTGTACAGTATTGCGTTGGTAAATCAAGTTTTCTGTACACCTTTACATAGCCAAATAAAGTGTTTTCAGTTATGATTGTTTACATTCATAATTTTTCATAATTTTTCATTATTATTATTATTATTATTTATTATTATTTTAACGTCCATAAGATGGAGCTGTCTCTTCACGATGTATGCACCGTCTACAATATTAAGTTGGGAATTGTCAACATTAGCAGCATATGTTTTTATTATTAATGTGTTGTTGTTTTATATGCATTGATAAACCATAGTATTTTGTATTAAACTTTCTGTTACAGTGTAAGGACCACGTTTATACCTGTGTGTTACGACTTTAACCCACGACAACCATCTCAAGCGTAGTTTTCTCCAGTCAAGTTTTTCACATTAAAACTAACATCACTTAATTACATTAGCTTAATTAGTGCTATAAATAAAAGTGGACGCATGGCAACATTGAAAGCGCCCCTGAAGCGGGGCTCCTGCTGATCTGCTCTTATTGCTCCAGTTTCCAGGTTGATTGTATTTGTTAATTAGTTGCTAACAGCATGGTAATGCGTCCTTGATGGATAGCCGTGTGTGTCCCTGGCATTCGGCCCTGTGCTATTTGTGGCCAGCAGTTATCACAAGCCTTTTCGCTACGAGGAAAAAAAAAACATTGCATAATAATAATTATAATTGCAATGTATCAAAGACTGCTCTTATCCGAAACCGCTGTAGTTTATGACTTTGTGCTGAACTTTCGCTGCCCTTACGAGGCTGTTGATTGATTTTTGCCGTTTATTTACTCCCAGTCTACAAACACAACAGGCTTAATTTTGGTAGTCATGGAATTCCTTATCTCGCGCGAGTTTAACAAAGCTTGCAAGTGCCATGTTTCCATCATTTCTTCCCCCTTTGCCCGCCCGTGTCTGTTTTTCATTTAAACTTTTACTTCTCCGACCCTAGAGACATAATTACACACATTTTTCTTTCCGACAGTCAGAGGGACTTGCAAACTGAGCCGAGTCTAATGCGGTGAAAAAACACAATTAAATGCTTGCTTAAAACATTTGGTAAACACATAGACATGCAACTAACTGTATCGTGTGATGTTTAGACATGTATAGGCATATACTTAAAAGAAACAGACAGGACAACTTCGAGAGGTTTTAACTGTTAAACTTTAAATATATTACACAAAATTAAGTGGTTAGTTAAAACCTGAAGGCCTTAATTAAGAAACTAACAGACAAATAGACTTGGAGAGTTATAGTAGGCTACCCTATATATAAAAACTGTGACTTTTTAAAATTTATAACAGTTTTTTGTATTAGCAGAATTTTTATCATAAAGTTCACATTATTATTATTATTATTATTATTACGAGTTTAAAGGAAAATATGACATTTATGTTTATTTACTCGCCCTTCTGTCGTTCCAAACCTCTGCAACATTTGGAACAAAAGGAA
Organism: Tor tambroides; assembly: GCA_021397915.2. Lineage (NCBI taxonomy): Eukaryota > Metazoa > Chordata > Actinopteri > Cypriniformes > Cyprinidae > Tor > Tor tambroides. Next base: position 4,721 of record JAFVLL020032451.1, on the reverse strand, counting down.
AAAATGTTGAAGAATGTGTTGTCACTCTTTTTCATGCAGTGTCAGTGGGGACTGAAAATGTCCAGATCATCATAAGCTTTCAATAAACCACATAATCTTCCTAGTGGGTCTTAATTTTGGACTGTTCCTCACATAAAGCTACTGTATGTGGCTTCCAACGATTTAAAATAACCTAACACATGATGTTTGCGCTCCTTTTCGAGGCTTGATATCAAGTCGATCACCGTCCATTGTCAAAGATATTCTTCGAAACTTACGCTTCTCACAGAAGAACGAAGGTCATGCTGGTTGGAGCAACCTGAGGGCGAGTAAACGATGACAGAAGTTGTATTCGGGGGTGAACTATTCCTTTAAGTCTGAACCGCAGCTTTTCCATGGCAGCAGCAGGGCCGAGTCAACTGCCAGTCAAAGTGACGTCAGTCTCGTTCGAGTAGAGCTGAGGCACAGCGCTGGTGCGCGCTCGGAGACCCCCGTTAACTGGGCGCACACGCAAGTGTCACCATGATCAGCCTTATATGGGGTGGATCCTAAATCATAACTGTAAGATGAAGACGTGAAGATACGGCACATCCTTCTGAGAACAGCATCATAGACTTCCCTCGCGGTACTGAACCCTCCGCGCTGCACAATACTACACTACGGCACGGCCAGACTGCCTACAGCTGCCAGGCGGGTAGGCGGAGGCTGGAAGGGGGAGCACATCTATTTTCTGCTAATAATAATAAGCAACAAAATGAAGCGGAGAAAGATGGTGGTAGCGGCGGGCTTCTGCCTCTCGTTCTTCATGGGAACGCTGATGAATTTATTGTTCATTCCGGGATTCGAGCACCACGGCGAGCGCGTACATCGCTACCACCACGAGAACCAGCAGCAGCAGCAGCCCGACGCGGACGCTCCCGCCCGGCTTCACGTCGACGAGCTGCCACCCGTCGAAATGGCAACCGTCGGGCGACTCCCGGAGCTCCAGCGGCAAATACGCGAGCGCCTGGACGAGGTTCTGCGGTACCGCCAGAGACGGGCGCACTGGGTCGGCACCGGACCGCTGGAGCGCAGGCGCCTCATGGACCTGGAGCAACGCAGCGAGTGGGAAGCATACAAAGGAATCGGGAAAAACAATAATTACGATCAGTCTCAACCGACTCCGGTTGTATCTATAGCAACAAAATCACACCTGGAGTTTACGCGCGAGTCGGTGCTCGGCTGCAGCAGTATTGATAACGTTACCAATGTCCAGTATCTGGGCTCTGGATACACAAAGGCGGTGTATAAGGCGTCTCTGAACAGCAGCTTCTCCGTCGCGTTAAAATCGGTGGATTTTGGGGGTCACGATATGGAGAATTGTGTGAAGAAATACGGGTCGTCTGTAGACTGTTACAAACTCGCGTCCTTCAAAATTGTCAAAGAAATGACGCTGATGGAGAGACTGCAGCACCCTAATATTCTCAAGGTAATACAATTGGCTTTACTGTAATAAAGCAAATTTAGATCACATTAGCTCATTGAAAACCAAGCTATTTTACATTAGTGTGCACAATTTGAAACGTTTTCGTCAATAATTTCTAGGCTATCAGTTCTGCCAAATTGTACGAATTTCCTACTCGTTTTACGAGAATTTCTAAACCAGTAATTTAATTCAAAGTAGCTGAATCAGTGTAATAGCCCATGAACTCAATACTTAGATTATGCTACTTAAAAGACAAAACTAGTTTTAAATTTAGTGGTTTAAATTTTTACAGTGTTTATTTACATGAGTAACATTAATATGTAATACTATGGAATTAGGTTGAACTGCTTGTTGTTATCACTATGTAATATAGCGTAATACGTGTAACAATTTTATCAATTAATGGGCTCATTAAAGCATTTCTAAAGCAATATCTAAAAAAAGAGTAGCTATAATGCAAGTAACCCAACAGGCATTTCTAATGTAAACTCGCGTGTTTAATTACTGTGTGTGAATCTCAAGTGTGAATATTTACGCCTGGAGTATCAAAATCAACACAAGTTCGAGGTGTGTGCGTTTCAGTAATTAGTGTTAGTAATCATTCAATCAACAATGACTAAAAATGGGAATTGGCTCATTGTCCGCTGTATTTAGTCCCCAGTTTTAGGGCGCTCAGAAACGGCTCTGCTTTGCCTTGTCTTGTGTGTCATTTATTTGACATGAGCGGTTGTGTAGTTGTTGAAGTCGTAATCAGCTCTTGTAAACATAAGCGAACGAGACTCTGAAATTAACAGCCCTCGTTTATCTTCTGCCTCTGTCTTCAGACAGTCCTGCAGCTCAGTCAGCCTCAGAAATTAACCAGCCTATGTCCAAAGAAAAATAAACAAAATTATACTTACAGACTTACTTAAAAACTGTATTTGAATTTAATTAAATTAATGAATGTAATTAAATTAATGAATTTAATCTGCTATCTGAATTTAACCTTGAGAAAATTATTTTGTAGGCCTCTTAGTTATGGGTATAGTGCTTCTAGGACATGGTGCAGCAAATATGAAGTGGATTTTTATTCATAAATAAATCAGATTAAGTTTAAATTATAAAAATGCACCTGAAAATCTGTTCCAGAAGGTAAATTTCACTTTTTAATAAACATGCGTTTTCTGGCACTCAGTCCAACCACTGCAGAATCCATAGATTAAAAAAGTTTACATGTTATAATTTAACAGTGCACATTATGCGTAATATCCAAGAGAGTTTTGTTGATTTATCTCATAAGCTTGATATGTATTTGGCCTACAGTGGAACACATCCCCCACAATTTAACAAGGCCACAGAGGCATGGTTTATTTAATTTCAAAAGCTGTAACCGCTGAGGTCCTGTTAATGAAGGCTTTATCAGAAGCTGTATGTAGATTGGGGCTGCCGACCTGATTTCATTCTGTGTGCTCACAGCAGGGGACCAACGGTGCAAGACCCCAGTTAATGAACTCACACAAAAGACAAAGTTTATGGGCAAAAGAACATCATCATCGTTAGATCGCACGGCTCCCACAAAGACATAATGCTCTTAAGTGATCACAGACAGCTGCCATAAAATGCCATCAAGTCATTTGAAGTTTAAATCTGTAATTTTTTAGTTTTTAAAAATGAACAACTTTAAACATAGAACAGAATAAATAAATATATATATTTATATAATATATAGTAAATATATAATATAGAATTTATTAGATTTAAAGAAAGATCCATAAACCTATAAAGTATAAACAAAATTATTTTGGTATAAATTCAAAGCATTTTCTAGTGTAAAGTTTCTTATATGTATTTATGATCTATTTATGTCTATTTTACATTTTAAATGAACTTTGTTAAGCTTGACATAATAATGCGTGATTTAGTCGTTCATAACAGTGACATTGTTCAAATAGCCAGTTGACATGTTTTAAAAACTTTAGTTATTACACAAGTTCAGATAGAATTTTTCTTCTCCATTACATTTCAAGTCTTTTACAAATATCAATATGTGTATTTGTTGACTTGAATATGGGCGTCAGCTCCAATGCATGCCGCATTCTGTAGTCAAGTGCCACGTCTCACTTTAAATTTATCACCACAAAGAGCTTCAGAGCAGGCGGTTGGCTGCGATCAGGCCCGAGTTTTTAAAAACTTTAATAAATCAGCAAAATTACTCCCATAATATCTCTCTCTATAAACCTATTATGACAAAACACATACACAGATATTCCGCACATCTGAGTATTAATAAACAACCCGTGTAGTCGGAATCATGCTTGGTTTATCGCCCTCGCACCTAACCAATCAGGCCCAGAAGTGTTGCTTTTCATTTGCTTTGGCAGCCGCCACATCAGACAAAAATAAATGGCTCTTATTTTATAAGTTGCGAGGTCAGAGGTGAGAAGATATGATACGGCGGGCTGATTAGCACCAGGCCGGGTTCACCCAGAGTGCACGCAGAAAGGATCTACACAGGTCTGCCTGCCGTTGGCCTGAAAGAGGGAGGTCACACTGCAGTGCCGTCTCTAATCGGCTTTCCAGGGCAGATTCTGAAGTCTTTAACTAACGTGTCTGTCAAGCAGATCCCTGTCTTCCTCTTACAAGCGAGGGCAACACCTGTTATATAAACAGTCATGATTGCTGGTGGTGGTGCTGGATCTGTGTGGACAGGAGAGTGGGCTTATTCATGTACGTTTGCCATGTCAGAACTGATGTACACAGGATGAATTTGAGGACGCTAGAGAGACGCTAGAAGAGTTTGCGCAAAAATTAACTCAAAAGGAGATATTGGTCAGAATGTCTGAGCTGCTCGTTTCCGTACAACAAAAGGGAAGGGGTGTGTGGCCAAGTATGGTAACCCATACTCAGAATTTGTCCTCTGCATTTAACCCATCCAAGTGCGCACACACACAGTAGTGAACACACCCCCGGAGCAGTGGGCAGCCAATGCTGGGGCGCCCGGGGAGCAGTTGGGGGTTTGGTGCCTTGCTCAAGGGTTTCACCTCAGTCGTGGTATTGAGGGTGGAGAGAGTGCTGGTTATTCACTCCCCCCCACCTACAATCCCTGCCGGACCTGAGACTCGAACCCACGACCTTTGGGTTACAAGTCCAACTCTCTATCCATTAGGCCACGACTGCCCCAAAAGTGGATGGTGATTTAAAAAAAACACACACACACACACACACACAAACACACACACACACACACACACACACACACACACACACACACACACACACACACACACACACACACACA